>JAUZND010024173.1:0-24546 GCA_034780555.1 Coelogynopora nodosa | reverse complement strand
GGGGGGATGGGGGGTAGGCGGGCTATGGTCAAAGGTCAAGTATTATTGTCAAAGGTCAAAGGTCAAGAGAGGGTGTCGAATCCATTCTTCCTATACTACTACCGTAGACGTAAATTTTAAAATTGAAGACGATTTTGGCGTTAGCATTGACGATAAAATTGATCTAACATACGAATTTACCTAAGTCTGCGAGTGTTCGTATTGATTTATGTGGGGTAGACCTACTTCTTTAATACTACCCGCATAATACAAACGCTACATTGACTGATATCCTGTAAAGCAACCAAACTTTTTAGTCATGTATTGTGGCATCATGTGAACATGACATGTATACATGTGGATCAGTCATCAGGTTCAAAAATTGTTAAGATTTAAATTACTTTTAAAATTTAATTTACTTTCTAATCATTTGCTATTTTTATGAACATTTGAATTTATTTTTAATAGTGAATCCCTAAATAAAACAATTTTGAAAAGGTATCTAAATCTAAATCTAAGTATGATATTAATAATACAAATTATTATGATGAAAGTACGTATTATTAAACTAAAAATATGAAGCACAATTATAAAGCAAACACGCTTTTACAAATTTTAAACTGGTTATATAAAATAAGATTCCTGGAACACTATTTTACTATTAAACGTGTTTATTATCGCCACATAGACATATGAGCACATAGACATGGGACTAAGCCACTGATATATTAAATTAATTGTTAATAACTTTTATATTAACAACATATATGACAATGTTAACTGAATTGGTAGTATATTTTTGTGATAGCAGTCAATTAAAAGTGGGAGACAGTAACAATTGTTTCAACTGCATAATTTGTGGTATTGTACTAATTATACTTTTACATTATATATGTTTTAATTTATATATATAATAAATTACAAATAACTGCTCCATTCTCATCTTGCCTGTCCAGTCTTGGCAGTCCTCGTTTAATTTTTACATTATCAGTTAAATTATTATTGATAACAACTGAATGCGGACTGTTCTGTCTCTAAAAACTTGTTATGCTTACAACAAAAAACATTTATGATTCATACATTTTTTAAATAAATTAAACGAGTAAAATGTCTAAGAAATTTAAGTATCTAATTATTTTATAATACCGTATATGAAAAAACAAAATTACGGATAATATGCGCACTGTAAATAAAATACATGTAAAAAACATTTCTGTTGGAATTAATTTTCAATATATTTTTTAAATATTGCATTCACTTATACAGCCGATATTATGCTTACGCATTGCTTATTTTTAGTTGAACGATTTATAATAATTATAACTTATAGTTGTTAAATATCCGTAGATGTGGAATAATATAAAGTGTAAAATATGATTATAACAATACGACAAATAATACAATTAAAATAATTGCGGGTTGCTATGGAAAAATCTATCAATGAAATTAACAAAGTATGAACATACTGTTCTATGAACATAATTAAATTGCATTATTAATGAAGCGATATAGGCGGCGGAACAGTTCTGTGTGTTCCTGTTTCAGGATAACAATATTGGTTGATGCAAATGTAAAACAATTAAATATAAAACATTGATGCTATTATCGCCAAGGGAATTTGCTTCAGTTTTTGGAAGCGCCATTCAATTTTATATAACATTTATTCTTAAATAACAGTTATTATTATTTTATATAATTTCAATGTACACTCTAGATTGATACATTTTGATATCAAATATTTTAGTAATAAAAATAATTTAAACATTTTCTTGTGTTTTGCATAAAAATATGTTTTATAATTTTCTTTCAATTAATTAAATTTGACAATTATTTTATTTAAACGTCATATTATATAGGTATTTTACTTAAATTATAAATAATGCAAAATAAGATAATAATAGTAAAATATAAAAACATCATATTATAAAATGTTAATTTAATGTTATTTAAAACAAAACAAAAAATACATTTGAGTATTTGTAAAGTATATATTTAGAATTACTTAATACTATATTAACCAACTTAAGTTATGTAAACTTTTAAATTACTTATACACAAAATATACAACAAAAACATATTTTTTGGAAAGTAATAACTTTCCGATGTTAAAATAAAACTTAAGTTTATTTTTTTTAAATTGATATATAGTTCTTTGTTTATTGTACAAATTGTTTTTAAAATTAATTGTAAATTTAATTTAAAAAGGATGTTCGTATGATGTTATAATTTCAAGCAAACACCTTTGTAGTTGAAAATAAAACGAGTATGCTTACTTTGGAAGAATATAAAGTATTTCGCACATTTTTACGCATTTGGATTAATTAATCAAACATACTTCAAATTTAAAAATATTTATATTGGCGCATGTGCAAGATATTTGCACACTGTGCAAAATGTAAAATATAGTCACCTGTGGCGCTGACATCAGAAGTGAGAACATCACCGTGAAATTCGAGCCGCATTGCAAAACTCGGCTGCAAGCTTTGTCCTGTGGAACTGTCTGTCGGCCGAATACGTATATAGCGGCAGTCTACAGGATCCACAAATTTAACTAATGCATTGTCTGCTCCAGTAGGGTAGACAACTTGATATACCTGTTATAATATAATGGACAACATGAAGAATAAATTAATACTGTATGAGTATACGGTATATGAGTATATTTATGTATAAGTATATACATATATGAGTATAGTTATTTATGTGACCATTTGTTTTGCAGAGTCTGATAGATTTAGGTCTCAGCATTTAAAAACGTGTGGGTACACATTTTCAGGCTTTCTGCACCAAAATTAGATTTCCTAATAATAAACCGATTTTGAACAAGTTGGTGTGTTATTGTAGTTTTTTTATGTTGCTGAATTAATTTTTGACCGCATCGGAGCAAAATTTTGAGTCTGAAGGTCATTATTGAAGGTTCAGGCCAACCAGACGGCCTCCAGAACCAATAAAAATAAATGATTATCAATATTGAACGACTTTTTTTACTATCAAAGCGTTATTTATTTTAAATATAGCTAGATATTTTTTCGCATGAAATAATATAATTAGTAATTTTGTCAACGTCCTCCGTAGATCCAGGTACTTAGTGTCCTGACCACCCAATCAGATTTTTTAAATCTTAAATTATCTAATCTTGAATCATAGCAGAAAAATGTTCTTTATAATTTTTTTGTTTTAAAAGTTTAAACATTGCTTGAAATAAAAATATTAAAAGTATTATTATAAAAGAAGTATAACAAAAAAGTATAATTAATGAGATTATACATGAATGTTTGAAACATTTTCTTCGAAAATATTGGAACAATTGAAGCCATTGCATTTACAGAGCAGTGGTGTACATGGTAGCTTATTTTAAAAAAGCTGCATCTGCCTACATTGCATCCTGATGTGCATTCGCATCTTGTCAGTTCTAGAACTGCTTTTTGGGGCGGGCAGTTCCAGACACATAATAGTCATGTACACACCACCCTGAACTTGCCACCCGTTTTCTTCAAATGGGAAGAGAAGCAGTGAATGAGGTGTCGTGTAAGACTTAACGTGCATTGCGATGTAGTTTGTGCGGAAAATATGTGGGAGGAGAACAGCTTGAGTTGGTGGCGGCGCGGCGTCTCACCTTCCAAATTCTTTGAACGAAACATGTCCCAACGTAGGATTGGTAATTTAGTGGCTCCCATTGAACAGTAAACTTTGCTTTCGAATTTTTATAGACCTTTTACTTCTAGTGGCAAATTGCCATCAATCAAGTGTCCTGAAACATGAATTTTAACAATCAACAGCGAATCATTTTTATCCAATTTCATGCACAATACGCATTTGAACAGGTAATTTTTGAAATACCAACAATTTTTTTATGGCAGACCGCACCAGAGAAATCGTGAAAACCGATGAGTCCTTTACATTTTTGAAAGGCAGATCGTATCTGGAAACCAAACACGTATTTGTTAACCAGGGTTTTTAGCTTCAGATAACAGTACTTGGTGTTGTATGAATGTGTCGTTTTGAAGATTTTGAAGAAAGTCATTCACACTTTTTCTCGTGTAAATGACTTTCTTTAAAATCTAGACCCTGCATTTTCGTGACATATGTTACTATCAACTCACAAATGGTGTTACTCTCAAAGTACTGTAGTATGCCTTTAGCAAACATGTCTGTCAAGAGACATGTGGTTATTGTTGTCGATAGGAGTTTTTTGATAAACACAGTAAGCTTCATGTCTGAATAAACATCAAATGCTATGGAGTAAACTTCTCTCTTCTAACGAGTCTTACTCTTCAGAGACTAATTCAAATAACGATCAAATACTATCCTCTATTATTAAAAACCAAAAAGTGTAATATGGAGGATATCTGGTACATATATGTGTATCGAGGTCGCGAATGGAATATCCAGTTAGATAACTTGGTGCATGCGGTTTTAGCTTCGATTGCATGTATAAGAGTGGACTTATCAGTTTGGACATAGAGAGATCCATCCACACTGCATGAGACCGAGGTACCACTGACATTTCATGGTGTCCAATTGTCTGTTCCAGCTTTGGCATCAGCTCAGGACTGCTTCCTTGAATAATAAGGAACCTAACGAATAAGGCGCGTTCATCAGGTGGTTTAATCACCTTGTTCACCAATCGCACTTTGCTCTTTCTTGATAGTTGCCAAAAGTTTTAAATTTCAACCTTTTCATTTGATCCCAAATTGACATTGGCGAAGTTAGCATCAATCGATCTTGAATAAAATCAACAAAACGTTTCTGGCTCTTGTCTGTAAAGGTGAATATGTTTTCTTTGCGTTTTTCGGAACCAGCGCTGATGATACTAGGTTTTAAGATATGCATTCACTGTAAAATGATTTCCTTTATAGTGTACTTTAATTGCTTGATGAAGTTTGATTGTTTTTTCCTATTTCCTTAGGCAAATGTTACCAGAAAGCTGATAGTGCTCTTATTATGCAAAATTTGATGCAAGTGGAGGTGCACTTAAATATTGCACCATGCTACCATGGCGTCTGGTCCGTAAATAGTCTAGTAAAAGTTATTTCAGATTTGGCGACAACAAAAACTACTGACATAAATGCTTCCGATGTTGCGGGTTTACTGTGGTCCAGAGCATCAATTGTTGCCAGATGCACAGGCATTAGTCTAGCATAATTAAGTAGGTCATGTGCAAAGAAATAACAAATGCAATTTTCTAAAGCCGCCAAGTAGCTTTCCAATCTCCTTAACGACAAGCACTGATGATGTGCAAGTGGCTGTCAATCTGTTGCAAATAGCTCATCAGAAATTGGCTGAACTCACCAGTGTCTTTGACCCTGTCTTGTGGTTTCAAATTATCGATGTACAATTACTGGATTTTATCAAAATACATGGCATTTGCATGTGAGTAGCGTTCGTGAAGTGCTTTCTTAAGGCAGTCACATTTTTTCTTAACAGATTCTGGGGCATCTGAGAAAAAATGGTATCCTTTTCATTTGTCATCATCATTATAGCGACACAATTTGTGATATGATATTGTAGTCACTGCTTGTAAGTCTTTCCACTGCAGATGCCATGAAGGCTGCTGATGTATAATGCCACTTTCGATTGAACAGGTGTCGATTCCGCTACCATCAGTGGTTTTACCGAGGAAGTACAGAGTTGCAAATACAATAATATGCAGCTCACCAGGTTACAAGATCCAAGTGTTATTACGTTCAGATTGCTGAATCTGAGAGTACGGCTATAAAGGTCCAAGCCAAGTGTTATTATTGTCTTCTTGTCGGGTCCGACAAAATATGCTGAAGTATACCTTTTTAGTTTCATTTTTATGAGTACAAATTCAGTCTTCTCATAAATATCTTAATCGGTATCATTGCAGCATCAATACTATTTTTCTAAGAAAATTGTCAGAGATTCATGTATAATCTTATTAATGATGCTTTTCTGATAAAAAACTTTTATAATAATACTTTTCAATACATGTCATCTTATTATTCTAAGATTTTTTAACTTTAAAACAATAAATTACTCTGAAGATTGTTCTGCAATGATTCAAGATTATATTATATTATATTTAAAAAAAATCTGATTAGCTGATCATGGACGTTGACAAAACTACTAATTTGATTATTTTAAGCGAGAAAATAACTAGTTCCAATTAAAATAAATAACGTTTTAATTATCAAAAATCCGTTCAATATTAAAAATCAACGATTTTTATTGGTCTTGGGGGTCGTCTGGTGGGCCTGAAACACTAGTGACCTTAATACTCAACATGGTGTTACAATACGGTCAAAAATTAATTCAGCACCATCAAAAATCTACAATGAAATATCAAAATAGTCAAAATCGGTTCATTATTAGGAAATCTAACTTTGGTGCAGATCCTCAGGGCCTAAGACCGGTCCGGGACCTATAAAATGGGTTCCGAGGATCTTAAAAGTTTTACCTCAGAATAGCGCACGGGAGATATGTTTCTGACATCTCGATCATGCCGCACTAATATGTTGTAGAATGTCTTTTCAATAATAATGGCAAAAAAATAAGTATTAATATACCACACAGACTGTTGATATAAAATACAAAGTCAAGGAAAAGTTGGTATTATATGTTAGATGTTTACACGATGAATGACCGATCGATAATTTAAGAGAAAAGTAATAGTGAATCAAGGAGAACAATTATTAAATAATTTACATGTATAAATATATTTTAAGGAATATTTGGCATTTATATATTTATTCCATTTGTATTTTATGTGACACATTTTTGAAATGATCAAATATTTTTTTTAAAAAGCGTTAATGAACCTAATCTAATTTGATGAGGTTTTGAGAACATTAATAAACTAAAATTAGGAAAGGAGTGACTTTGTTGTTAGAACAACTGAATGTTAATATGAATGTAGCAGGTTCCAACAGCACATTAACCACTTCTTTTAGTACTTTATCACAACCACAAGTTTTATGATGTGTATATGGTAAATACAAAAGCTGCATGCATGCATATAGTCATATCTCCGTACGCAGGTCTGAACGACCCCTCTTAAAAACTATGGGGCGCAACCATTTGGGGGGCACATATTTGTTTCAGAGTATTTTTATTATGCTTTAATTTACGTTTGTGAATATTTCAATTTCAAAGAATTATTTTAATCACATATACATATATCAGCATTTATTAGATTTTATATAGACGTCCATTCAACGACTTTATACATAACTTTCTAAAGTTCTAAATTGCCGTTTCTTTTATTATATTTTATACCAATTACTATTAATTTTTGTATTATTTTTCTCATATATATTTGTATAAGGAGAGAAATGGGGGGGGGTCAACACTCCTGAAACGATCCTCTATTGGAAAAAGTTGGAATTGGGCCTGATTCATATATCAAAAAATGATGCATTGCAACATTGAAATAAGTTATTAAAACAGAAACTAAAAGTTGTAACTGCAAGATCTAATATATCGAGTGGTTACATCGCAAATATTTTCCCTTAAATTATCATTATTCATTGTGAACATATATACTATTGATTTTATATTTTAATTCATATTTAAGTTTTTGTTTAACTAGTGCAGCTCACCTTAGGATAACCGTATTTATCCTTTACTTCATTCCAGAAGCGTCCATCTTCACCATAATTGACTTTGAATTTGTTCACTCGAATTTCTGTACCACCAATTGAGGCTGAGTATACGGTCACTCCCACAACTCGAGTGCGATTTCCTAGGTTGATCTGAAATTGGGTCCGACATGGCATATTTTATTCTTATTAATAATATTAAAACGTAGGATATATTTCCTTCAATAAACACGCATTATGCAAATATTTAATTATGGAATTGCAATGGTTAGTGTTACAAAATATATATTTTTAACAAAAAGTTGCCGGGTTAGGCAAAGCAGGTAACAGGACTATGCTGGGACAACATTTTGCTGTTAATAAATGTTTAGTATTATAGATTTTATGAGTCATTATATCAAAAAAACTTGTCTAATTCGAAGTTGTCCACGATGAAGGATCTGCTAATTCTGTTGTAGCTAAAACATGATTCCTGAATGATAACCCAAAAAGGCCCCTAGGCAGATAACTATATACATCACGACAACTGTAAAGTCCGCATTGCCCATGTGATTCATGTTTTTAAATGTTTAGATTGTGTTTAAATAATTGTAATATAACTATACCAAGCATAAGCTGCAAATAATTATAATATGTATAATAAAAAACGAATTGTCATAGATATTCGATGTTACTTTTTCCTGTAAATAAAAACGTAGAATGTTTAGCTTTATACGACATAAAAATAAGCTTTACTAAATGTTAAATAAACTATTAATAGCATAAATACATATTGTATATTGAGAAAATTGTATTATTAATTGAATACATTTTTATTACCTATATTATTAAAATAATGTCGATAACATTTTCATAGAACTATAAATTGTGTAGCATTTAAAAAACAATATAAAAAATAATTTCCAATAATTACAAAAAACGGATTTTTAAATGACTTAAAAAATACTATTTTCAAAATAATTCAGGAATTCTTAAAATCTTTAAAAAAACTTTTAAAAATAAAGGCTATTTTCAACCTTTTTGCGTGTTTAGAGTAGGCTATTGTTCCTTAATTAATTAATTAATTTAATAAATAATGATTGAAAAATATCAAGACTTGCCTGGATAAACTCTGATCCAAAGAATTTTCCACCTCGATAGCCCGTAGCCCATCCTGTTGCATGACCTGAGTTAATAGCGGATGCTGGTTGGGTCGGTAGGCTCGATGAAGCTGAAATCTGACATGCTTGAATGCGTCCATCGGCCACTCCCAAACTGGAGTAATTATCTGAATTAATACATGTTGACTAGTAAATATTGACTGTAAGAAATATTATATATATTGACATTAATAACGATCAGTATTTATTTTTAATTGCGCTGCACTTTTAAGTATACTCATTCGCCTGTGACGGTGTTGATAGAACTATATTATATTTTCAGTTATTACTACACATCAAGGATCTAACCAATTAATCTACATTTATTACTATATCAAATAATTGCAGAGAAAATATCACTAGAACGTAGTAAATTACGTAATAAAAAAATTACAATAAATTTAACAATATTAAAATATACTACTATTTCCAAGCATACTTTTCTGTGGAGAGATATGAATATCACTGATCACTGTCTCATACTATTTAGGATCTAACAGCCGTCATTACGCCACTATACTGCAAATAGATTTTTATAAACTACTAAATAGACTTTATGCTACCTTACAAAATACTACCGTATTCATATATTTGTTATTGGTCTTGGGTGTGGTTTGCTGATGAGTACAGTACTAAATAGGATGGAACAGTGTACTGTTCAGATCTCCCAATATATATATATTATAGAAAAATGTTTCAGTAGTATATATTTGAAAGTTTAATTTCATATTAAAAAAATCGAACATGTTAAATGCGTTGCTGAGCTTGTTCAATACTCACTCTTGAAAAGATTAGAAGTGTCGCTCAAATATACAATAGAAAATAGATGTTTAAAATTGTATATATATATTGTAAAATTGTAAAACTATATATGAAAACATACAATTTTATTATGTAAAGATAAAACCACAATAAAAATGTTACGTTTTATTAAAATTAACAAATACCCAAGCTTTCGCCTTTTAACACGAAGGAATACTATAATCATGTTGAAAAGTGAAATATTAGGTTTTTGATAATTTTTATAAAACTTAAAATGTTTAGTGTGGTTTTTCTTTACATTCATCACTTGTCTTTGTTTATCACTTTTTAATTTTTTTAGCACGAATATCTTTTTTAAACAGCTATAATTTGTTTCACGTATTTTACAATTGGTTGAAGTTAATAAAACTTTGTTTTGTTAATAACATTGTTAACCATATCCCATCATACGTTTACTATTTTTTAAGCTAATCAATCATAAATTGGTAAAAATACACAGATGAACACAAAAACTTTCGAAACATTGGGGTTATCTTTACCAGCTATTAGGCGAATCCCTGCACTAACATTCGATATGGAAAAGGTTCAATTATTTATAACTTTAGCTTCATAAATATAATTTGTTCAATCTTATAAATATTTAAGCAAATAATAATAATGTTATTTGCCATGTATAATATAACACATAAAATAATTTAAACAAATTAAATTTATTGAATTTATTATTTAATACGATTATCAATGCTTATAATATTATAATATTATATAAAGGTTTATATTAATAATGTGGAAATATTACAATATTACGGGTGTTAACATATATTTTTTAAAATTAAAATTAACGGATGAAAAAAATAAAACATGGAACATTTTACTTGATATTTTCACATGGCTATCTGCAGTGGAGGCCTCCCAATCATGCAGTAAGAGGCCGGTACTGAAGGCCGATGGAAAATATTAAGTTTTTGTTAATTTACGGACGTACGCATTAACACTTAGTTATTAATATCAATAGTTGTTATCCATAAATTAGCAAAACTTGACATTTTCCATAGGCCTCCAGTCCCGACCTCTGCCCGCATGATTGGGCGGCATCCACTACAGATAGCTATGTATTTTCATGAAAAAATATAATGCAATTTAAAAAACAACAAAATAAAAAATCTTTATATATACATTTATATTAATCATATTACGTTTTGGGGAGTCGAATTATTTATAACAAGGTATAATATTAATTAATTATCGCACTGAAATTCGTACTTAGTTTGTATTTTAAGAAGAAGAATCTGAAATTATACGCAATAACTCACACACATCAATGTAATTATTACACTAATCATTCACTTCCAATAATTGAGTGACTAATAATCGCCAAATCGCTAATAAAAACTATCCTTAATGTCAACGTATCAATCTCTATAAGTATATGTCATTTACAAATACTTGTTTGGTATATTTCACTAGCATAACGGTTACTAACCAAATAAATAACAGTTGAAGTTATAAACTCACTTGTAATGTTCACATTAATGTTAGAGATGCCCTTCCAAGCTGATCTCATTGTGTCGTTCATATATATGTTATTATAGTATATGTACACCGGTACTTCCAGAGCCGTAAGGTCGCTACTGGGAGGAAGTATACCATTCGGATCAAGTGTTACCGAGAAGTTCAATTGCAACAGGTACTCGTTCTTCCAAACAGTCCAACACTCCGGCCACTATACAAATAAAATGCACACTTTAGATAATATTTGTTTAAATCTTTCGAAATACAATTTATAATCCTATATATTATACAAAATAATAAATAATTATAATTACTAATTAATATCTATTGTGTATACATGATGACTTATTGTATAATTGAAGGTCTAAATATATTATAAAGTACACCAATTGACGATTTATAATAATAATTGGTAATCAGTCATGTCACCAGATATAGAAATGCTGGTTGTTATTAATCAGGCAACATTTCTATTCCTAATATTTCTTTCATGAGCTTAACGTAGACGCAGACACTGCGGCAACATCTATTAATTACATTGCTTTTATAAACGATTCTGCATATTAAGTGATGTGAATAATAATATGATTAATTGATTCGCCTGTTTAGTAAAAAAAATATCAACAGCAATTTTCTATATTTTTTAGAATGTATCATTTCTTTTCTTGGTTGTCGCTTAGTGTATATAAGTATTGTATATTTGAACCATTAACTTTGATAATATAATTACTTATAATGTATACAATATTACTGTTTCTTCCAGAACAATTAATTATGTCGGTTTAATGACGAAAATATTAGTTGATTAGCCCATCTAGTCAAACCTTAAATTGTAATCTTCCTAAAAATATACTTATTTAATATTCTTGATAATATTTGTTTGTTATAAAAAATAATTAAATATCACGATCATAATAAGCTTTCTTGGTTTGTAGATACAATAGAAACAAATACTTAATGTTTAGTTCATTAAGTTGTTATATTATTTCAATTATCTTTACCATTCTTAGTTTGTTATGTTTTCTTTTATTTTTTAAGCATACCTTAAATTTAAGAATATTTCCACCATCGACAATTTCCTGGGTTGGTGAATAAATAGTCCAGCTAAATCCAGAAATGTACTTCAAGAAAGGAGGCAGGAAAAACACCAATTCGACATAAGCTGTTTTGTTAGAGTTTTCGGTGTGACTTATATTTGCACTCAGCGTAAGTATGGATCTAAATTGTTTAAATATAAAGTTATAAATTAATTCAATTACAGTTGAATCTGTAGTTAAATTTTATTTTAAATTTAATTTAATTCAAAAAAAGTAATTAAATTGACTTTAAATTTTCATCAAATTTGACTTAAATTGAATTAAATTAATTAAATAATTAAATAAGATTTTTTTAGATTATAGTACGTTTTCTGTGGTTTTTATTTATATGTAAATTTAAATGTAAAATGCACTTGTCAAAATTAATATTTTAGTGAACAAATGAGTTAATTAAAATAGTAAATATATCATTACATTCTTATTTGAAAAATATTTTTATCTACTCTTTATAAATAATTTACGTATTCCTTTTGTTAAATGTAATGTATATTATAATTCATGTATATATTACTGATAATAAGCTACGTCAAAAAATAACGTGTACGTATTAAAAGTCAATATTTCTCGTCCATATTATCTCCGTACAATCGACAGTAATTATTGAATTCTATTTTATGTTGAACTATGTACCTGTCAACTGCATATGAGATCAACATACTTATAAAAGTAAAATACAATAAGCATAACTAAAGTGGTTTGATTAAATTGTCTTAACCTGATCTTCTTAACCAAATTGTCTTAACCAGATGTTATTAACCAAATTGTTTTAACCTGATGTTCTTTACCAAATTGTCTCAACAAAAAAAATTTAATGACATTTTTTTTCTTAATAAAATTTTCTTAACCAAATTGTTTTCACAAAATTATGTCTTATTCAAACAGTCTTAATTAAATTCTCTTAATCATATTGTTTGAAACTAAATAGAATAGAGTAAGAAATATATAGATATTTGACTCTTATTTATTTCATATACATTGCATCATAAATTTTCGTCAATGGAAAATTGTTTTATTTTAATAAATTTTATGTAAATAAGTAAAAAAAACAGTTGTGTTAAATATTTTTTATTACATTGATTTTAAGAGTAAATATATACATATATATATTCATACAATATTAACATGCGTAAGTTGTCTATAGAATTATTTATTGCCTGCATATCTAAAACTGTTTTACTACATTAATTATTTTACTGCTATCAGCTTTCAAATCATTATTGTGAAAATAATTTCGGGTAAGAAGTTAGTAGTATTAAATTGCAACCGATCAATATAAGAGTCAAATCTATATATTATATTTCTTACTCTATGCTAAATAGTATCACTAAATTATAAAACAAGTATTGCTCGTATCAGCAGCATTAGAGCAATGAAGGGTTATAAGTTTGATACAAATACATATTAGTGTTTATTGTTATTTTCGATTTGCGAATTCTAGCGTTTTCAAACTTTGCATTTGAAACAAATGTTGGCTAAACATTACATTTATTTATAAAAAAAATAAACGCATAATATATATTAAGAAATTAAATTTTGAAAATAAGCATATTTAATCAAAATACTAAATTGCTATAATATATTATATATCATTAACAAATATTGAATTGTAATATATTCTGTGAAAAACATTATGAGCATTAATTATTTTCATAAACAAAATAAACCAATTAATCGGCAACATTTATTTCTACAACACTCGATAATTTTGATTTTATTGTATCGTCTTTTGAGGTTAATTTTATTAGTAGATAAATAATACAAGTGTTTATTAACTTTTTGTTTTGCTAATTCTTTGTTAACGAACATATTTTACCTGTATGCCATAGAACCAAATAACTTATATTTAACAAACAAAGTTGTCAAAAAGTTACAAGTTGCGTTTACACAAAATACATTAATTCACTAGTTTTCTAATATAGATTTTTCACCGAAAGTTGTTAAAAAATGTTGCAAAACATTTTTGCAAACAATTCGTTAAAAACATCAAGATCGTGCTTACCCAGGAAGTGTATTTTCTGAATCAATAGGTTGTAGAAATAAAGCATAATCCAAGATAGGCTCTCTAAATAGGCCATCGTCGCCAGCTATAAATGAACTTGAAAGAGACTTTGTTGCGTTGCCCATGACGACAGAAACAGCAATAGTGTACAGTTTTCCTATTGTAATATACTGACTGTCTAAGAGTTTGATTTGAAAACTAATTTTCATTAGGTCTTCGTCGCTGAGAAACGGTATAAGCGTTCGACGTTTTGAAGTACCTAGAGAAACAATGCAACAAGTATGTCATGTACTTATGATACGATTTGAAAACAACTCATTTCACTTAATTGTATTATAGTGGTAGAAGGTTTGTCGACTCTGTACTGAACCCCTTCTCCAAAATATAATTTCAATGCTGACACAGATGTCGTAAGCTCAGTGCACCATCGCCTACACTTGCTTATTACCGATAAGTAGTATAAATAGATACACTGTTGTAACAAGAATTCATTCTGCTTTCAGTTCTCACCACAATCGGTCGTATGCGTAAAGTCTCGGCTAAACTTAACAATTCACTATTTATTCTATATAATAGCAAACACTTAATTTATGCTGCCGATGTCAAACAATATTTAGGTGATATGAATAGTAAAGTTGTACGAGTTATGAAGACTAGCATCGACAAAACCAATAAAACTCGTCACTTATGTAATTAAGCATATATGTATAATTGACAATTAAATTAATAACTCACATCGTGTTTTTTATGAACAAATGTTTCCATAATATATAAAGACCACATCAATATAAATTTTCATCTCCAATTATAAACAATGAGGTATTTTTGCGTAAATTTTTTATATTTATTTATTTTATCCAACATGTACACTGATATTTACTTTAATAAAACAAAAAAAATATTTCTTTATTAACTTAAACATGTTTATTTAGATTCAGATTATACGAACATTATATAATTGTATCGAATAATGACAAGTAAAAATAATAGAACAAATACATTCAATATATCCCGCAATAATAAAATTAATTGTTACTACTTTGCAATGACTCACAATTCACAACATATTTAATTTATGCAATGCGTAAGTAGACGAACACGACCCACATTTATTGCAATAGCTGAACATTTAATTGTAGAATTCCTTTTCTATTTGCATGATGAAATAAGATAGTAAATTGTCACTTATTTATATTTTAATATTTTGATTCGTGCAAAAAACTATTAAAAGTTCTTCTAATCATTTAATTTTTTTATTGTAGATGGTCTCTAACATTATCTCATCGTTATACATTTCTATTTAGTTAATTTAAATGTGAAATAATGTAGTAAATTGCAGGGTATAAATGAGAACGTGATTACGTACGTTCACTACTATACGCTTAATCACAAAAGTAAAGAGTATTTAAGGTTTTGTCTATGCCAGTCTTCATAACTTGTCCAACTTTAAAATTGACGTCACCTAAATCTTGTGCGACATGAGCCAGCATTAATACATTGTTTTGCCTTTATATAAAATGATTAGTAAATTGGAAAGGTTAGGCGAGGCATAAGTATACGACCAATCGTGGTGATATCATGAAGCAAAATAAATTCTAGTTGCAATAGTGTACTTATTAGTGTGTATGCAAGTGATTAGCAAGTATAGGCGAGAGTACACTGAGCTGGCGAGAGCTGGGTTAGCATTTAAATTATATTTTTGGAGGGGAGGGGCGAGAAGAAGATTTTGTCCAGAGTCGACAACCCTCCTACTACTTATATTTATTAATTTAATTTAGCGTAATTCCATTTGTAATATTTCGCCTAAATGTTTATATAATGTTTATAATTTATTTAAATAATTCACATTGTTCTTATATATGTATATAAAATGATAAATAACAACAAAAATAATGAATTTATTAATTTAAAAGTATCATAAAATCTTTTTGTTCATTTTTAACAGTTCTTTTTTATCTGAAAAGAGACATTAATTCTTGAGGATGCACCAACATTGTAAAATGTGTAGTAAACCGCTATGTGAAAAGCGTCAGGAGAAGCGTACTTGATAATTTTACATTTTCTATCAACTTGTAATAATTATATGTTATCTACTAAAATAATATAAATTGCTATTAATAGTGGGCGAATTCGTGCATTTAGTATTAGGCGAAGATATACAAATTGGATACTACAGGTGTTACTTAACAAAGAGTAAGGGTCACATAAAAGAGAAGGTGAGGTGAGATTATGCAAAATTTATTATATATCATATTATTTTTTTTTATAACATAATGTTCAAAAAAATTATAATTCGAACCCAATATTTATATTATTATTTTACCTAATAACTAACCAAACATTAACATATTTCGCTACGATTATAATTATTTTCAGATTTAATTGCAACGGGTTTAATTTAAAGTAACCCTAAACAACTATTTTATTCATTTATTATCTCCTACACTTCTACACTAAACTACTCTGAGAGTAATACATTTCTAATCCTATGCAATGGATATTAACATATTCATATTTTGATATCGTACAACATACAAGTGTAAATCTTTTTTTACTCTGTAGACCTATGTAGGATATAACTAAATAAATAAACCCGTCTCGAGTTACTTTCTGGTGTAAAATTTGACGGATTAACACATTGTTTATATTGTTGTCAAAATCGTATGTATATATTTTATTTGTTTGTTTTTTAAATTGTATTATGGCTGTTTTCTGTCATATTTTTAACTATTTAGGCTTAACTTCTCTTTGATTTTGGTTATATTGCAACAGTTAAAAAGGGTTTTATTGCTCGCAGTTTTTATCCATTTAAAACTATATGTATATATTGTGTATATTTATATACTATATATTTACAAAATGGTGAGGCTATATATTAATTTGTTTAGCTAATATTATATAGGCATTTACTCTATTATTTTTAATTAAAAAAATATTATCAACTTGTAAGGAAAATTATCTGAAGCAAAAAAATTACACATATAATTTTAACAATAATTATATAAAATCATATATTAAATAAGTTTATATTAAGAATGTGAGAAGCATGTCAGTATTTAGAAAATAAAGAGTGCAAAATGTAGGCCCTAGACAGTATTTGCACAAACAAAAATTCTTTAAACCAGACTAAAATAACTAATATAATCAGATAATAGTTATGTCCGTGTAATCTGCAAACCTAAAGCTAGAATTAGAAAAGAACGAAGTTGAAATATATCATTTAGAACTTTTGAAAAATGAAACGTATCTGGAAAAGATAAATATATGTGGGTAATGTGGTAATGTGTTAATGTGGATAAATATGGGTCTAAATATAAATAATATAATAAAACCAATTGATTAAGCAAATAATGTTTTCAAAAAAATATTAACTATTAAACTATAAAAACGTTAGTTAATGAATTAACCGCCTAAGATACGATACCTATATATAGAACACTACATATACATAATACATTTTCACCTGAATTGGTTAACATAACAGAATATGTTACCCGATTGAGGACTGCGTCTCCTGACGTTGCTGTGTAAGTTATTTTAGCAAAACGTGCATCAATTGCATAGTTACCCCCGGTTGTATTTAACTCTATATTCTCGGGTACACATATAGGTCGTCCAGCAGCATAATTTGGACAGGTTACAGTAAACACGAGTTCAGTGATTATTTCAGGCAGATAAAGTTCCGTAGTAAAGTTGCCACTTCTTTCCAATAAAATGGTATCGTTTAAATCCGCTATTGTAGCGTTTGGGATAAACTAAAATATATGACAACTTTTTTTAAGATTTCCTTCTTAAAAAATAATTTAAATAAAACAACTATTTAATATCATATAAAATATTGTACAACAACATTAAATTAAACAAAGTAGAAAACATTAATGCTTAAACATCAATTTTGTAATGGTCATACTGCCGTAAAATATAAAATTTTATTTTATTTTTAAATATATATAAATATCTAAATATTGTTATATAAAAAGCGTTACATATTATATGTATTTGTAATTAATAATAATTACCGTGGTATCTTCTATATATAGCATATCACATTTATTTTGCATATGCCATAAATAACAAACTACCATAGTAAAAATTACCAAGTGAAACATGCTGACTATAATTACCTAATAAAATGGTTATAGTGAGCGAGTAACAAAACAAATAAGGGACATACATTAAATAATACAATCATTTAATAAAATAACATATGTTGTATAGTTGATAGATGAAATTTTGAAAAATTCATTGTTATTAATAAATTATTACTGTTGACAAATTGTTGGATTATTTAGAATAAGTGCATGTATATCAAATCATCATGAAAAATGACTTATATTATAGTAATTAGTGTATTTATTTATTTAAACTATTATTAATAAAATTTATTTTTCAATAAAATTATAATGTATTCCTAAATAATACAACAACGATTCGTTAGTTGTAGAAATTGTTATATTTAACTAGTCTAACTAATTTTTTAACACTTTTATGCTCTGACATTTATATTTTATACTAGGCTTTAAACTATATTTTGAAAGCAAATATACAATTATTCGTTAAGAGTCCGCCATATTTTACTTCGTTCAAACAACCACGAGTGCTGTATCCAAGTCTATAGAGACCATCAAAAATAGTTTGAGACCATAATACATTGAGACCATACATAGGACCATAAATTATATCATTTCCCGTAATAGACTACTGCAATAGACTACTGTAATAGACTACTGTACTTGGGATCAAATATGGTCAGTTGTTGAAGTCATATTTTTTAAAAGCTTTTGTATTTGTTTGATTCAGTGTAATATGGTAATACGGATGTTTTAAAATATTTCACAATTGTTATCAAGAGTAAAGAATTTAAATGTGACAAATCGTTTTACTTACAAAAACTGGAGGCACCATATCTGTAAATGTTACTGTGGCACTTGTTGAAAAAGAAACTCCAGATAATTTAACAATTGCATTGTAGGTGTATGTCTCGCCTACAACTGCAGCAGATGTTGCTCTGACGGGAACCTCAATTGTGAACTGAAAATTAATCAAACAGTTTTAAAATGATACGTTTAAATATAATCATTTATACTAGTATATATACAAATATAAACCCTCAAACTATGATACATCAATATAATTATATTTAGTATTTTTGTTATATTTACGAGTCAGAAATTGATGGTCTTTGAGCAAAACATTGAAACACCCCCACACCAGTAGGAACCTTTTGTGATTGATTTTTCGAAGAATAGATCATGCATAGTCAATTTAAATTAGATTGTTTGACTATTTAAAAAACTGCAATCTATAGCAACAGAACTAGAAATGGAAACCGATTAATGTGTAAAAATATCTGAAATAATTATAATGTCATTTTTTAACCATATTCTTATATTACTTAGACAAAAAACAAAGCATTCGTCTGTAAAGATATAGATATATTATGTTCAAATATATTATTAAAAAATACTAAACAAATAGAAATCACACGTATTATTTTATTTTCTCAATTTTCATGTTTCCTTACATACCTCCACCTCTAATTTACTATATATATTATCCATACAAATAACAAATTGTGAGCGTTACATCATATTAGGGAAATTTGTATTAACATTAAGCTTGACAATACGGTTTTAATGGTCATTTTGGCCTATTTTGGTAATTCGTTGCTACAATTTGTTACATTTAATTAATATTTATTACTAATATTGTTGAAAACTTCAAATGTTAAACAATGACATCTATTACATTTTTACATTGTAGCGGTTTTAATATGTACAATAATTTGTAATTGCACTTTTTGTAATTTGCACCTAATTGTAATTTGTAATTTTCAATTTAATTTTTGTAATTCAATTATCAATGAGACTGTCAAATTAGGAACAAAATTTCATGATAATATCAAGATGGTTTAAAGTAAAAAAAACAACAATAAAGAGACTAAACTCCATAAAGATCAAACAAAAGAATAAGTTATCATCCAACTACAAATATTATTTATCAAAAAAATTAAAATCCAAATATAGCTTGTACTCCATGTAAAACAGGCCTGAAGGGATAAGATCGCTAATCAAACCTGTGGATTTAAAAAACAGTCTGTCAAATCTAAAAACTAGAAGAATAATTGGGGACAGGCCGGATCATAAAGACACGTGTAACAACTGATATTTATAATAAAAAATCGTAGAAAAGATTACTAAAAAAATTATTTTTTTAATGTTATCATATTTACTGTTATGTAAAACATTAATAAGAAATATTCAATGATTAAATTTAAATACTAGCAAAGTGAATATATTAAACAATTTTATAAATATTGTATTGATTAATTTTATTGACCAAGCAATAAAACAATGCAGTCCACTATAAGATTCACATAAATTTATAACCAGCAACATATTTTAAATCGTTATTGTTGTTTTTTAATTTAATTGTTAGTATTAATCTTATTCCTCAATCAGTTGTTTATTGTCTACAATCGTAAAGCAATCTACACCAAACAAGCCCAGCAGTTTTTTTCAAGGGGGGAAATCAAATTTAAACCCCTTCTCCCTCTTTTCCTCCCCTACCCCTTTATTTCTCTCCCGTTTCCATTATTTTTTCTTTTTTACTTTTCTTCGCACTTCTTTTATTTATTTCCACTCCTTCTTTTTTTCTTTCTTTTTTCTACTCCATCCCCTGGCGTTGCCTGGAATTCTCCTCCCACTCCCCCACCCCCCCCCTCCTTGGGCAAGCTTGGTCTATACACTAATTATTAGGCAAATGTAATCGGTTTGTTTACCCTGTTAGCAGTGCTGTTAACATTTCCCATATTTGTTATTCGTCCGATATCGAGGGTGATTTGATTAACAGTTGTCCAGTTAGACGTGTACAGCTTACTAACGTAGACGTCATCCAGACAGGGTAAATTCCAGCCCACTTCCACAACAGATGCGTTACCAAAATTAGCCTTTGCAGCAGTAGCCTCAACAGTTAAGTCCGTGTATAGCACGACTTGATAGTCCCCCTCGGTGCCGGGTGGTGTGTAAACCTCAAGTATGAGGATTTGATAAGCGCCGATGAGATGTGTGCTCGAGCCGTTCCTCATGTTCAGATGAAGTTCCAGACCGGTTGGTACCTAATATAGATAACAAATATTATACATTATATTCATGACGTATGCACAGTATATACATAGCTTATAGTATCTAATCATTTATTGTAACTTTATTTGTTATATGGGGACGTTTATATTTGTATTTAGTACTTAGCTAACAATTGTCTCGACCATAATTATATTACTCATGTAGAAAATCAAGAATGCCCATTTACGTTATTATAACTAATTAATAACCGCTCAATGATAACAAAATGATTATACAATTCGTATAATACTTTCCTAGAAAATACTGTATTATTATTATATGTAATGTTAAAGACTATCTAAATAATATATATTGTATATATTGGAATGCAGTATTATAAAATACATTTGCGTTTAAAAAAAAGGATAATCCAGGTGCGGTTAAGGGAGCTATAATCACACTAACAGCAACTTATAAAGTTTTCTAATAATGTTTGTTTTCATTTTGTAATTGAGGAAACCCCCACTTTTGGTATTTGGTTTCTTATAGTTAGAATCTACAATCCGCCCATATACGGTAAGGTATATCATTTTTAAAATATAATATCTTAAAAATAATTGTATAACTTTCAAATTAATAGTATCAATTCACAAATTAATTATTACATAATAACAAAAACATACCTACGTCTTTTGTAAAATATAATGAAAGTTATTGTAAAAATATTATAGAGTATTTTTTAAACTTTACCATATTTTACAAAAGTTATAGTATGTTTCAAATTACTTTTTTAAAACACTGACAATTCACTTGAAAAATAAACTAATGAAGTGTATGATAAAGTTATAATACATACCATCGGAACCATATATATAATTAATACCTATAAATTTCAACAAAATATATATTTATAGATTAATTTTTTTATTATTATTATTATTATTTTTTAATATATTTATTTATATATATTTATATATATATTTTTTTTTTATATGACTCTACCCGATGTTGAACCAGATGTTGAACCCGATGTTGAACCCGATGTTGAACCTAATGTTGAACCCGATGTTGAACCTATGTTGAACCCGATGTTGAACCCGATGTTGAACCTGATGTTGAACCTGATGTTGAACCCGATGTTGAACCTGATGTTGAACCCGATGTTGAACCTGATGTTGAACCCGATGTTGAAACCGATGTTGAAACGTATTTTGAATTCGATGTTGAACCCGATGTTGAACCCGATGTTGAACCTGATGTTGAACCCGATGTTGAAACCAATGTTGAAACGTATTTCGAACCCGATGTTGAAACCGATGTTGAAACGTATTTTGAATTCGATGTTGAACCCGATGTTGAACCTGATGTTGAACCCGATGTTGAACCCGATGTTGAACCCCTGTCTTCTTCCATTTACAGGATAGATATTTTCTAACCTTCTTTGCGTCTTTTAATTTAATGTAATTATGCATCTCAGTGAAATATATATACAACATTATCATCATTAATATTTATTTATTTTGTGAACATAATATACGTACATTAAACAGTAAAATCTTTAAAGTTTGAACTATTTTAATGAATAAAAACTAATTTATTTGTGCACGTGCGTATTTTCCTATATTGTATATCATTTTATGTTTAAAAAAAATTGTTGTTGTTATAATTCTGAAGTTTATTACGTTTTAATATAATAAATGATACCTTCTTACCGGTGGAGTATTTGCAGCAGATTGGAGTAATGATTTAGATTCTAATAAAATAACATTTGATACAAAAATATTGTAAAAGATTGTGGTGTTCACTGCAACTCTATATGGCGTAGCAAATATTTGAACGTGAAAAGTATCAGAATCAGTGGATGCGACGGCACTCTCTGAAAATAATTACAAATAAAATTATGTAAATTGAATATAATGCGACCACCTTTATCATAGATATTATTATTTTGTAAATAAAATGTAACATTTCGTAAAAACAACAACTAAAGAAATATAATGTAATTTGCTAATATATTGCATATTTCTATACATAATGATATTCTATTTGTATAATATTATATAATTATATTTCTATAATTCACCGTTAAAAAGGGTATTTACATCGCATTGACATAACATGTCCCTTACAATTGAGAAAATATATAATATGACAAAAATATTTGTACAAATTTATATTGAAAGTAAGTCATAAATTGATATTAAAATTTCCATATAATCAATTAATAGTACAGTGAATAAAAAATAAATATAGATTGGATAATGTAAGTCACAGTTCCTATATATGCATAATTTAAGGACAATTATAAACAAACCATATTTTTTTCTAATTATAACTTGTAAAAATTGATTATTCAAAAATAAATGTAGAACAATTATTCATTGCACATATACCCTCTTCGTAATAATACATTACAATTAGACTAAATTACTAATTAATAAAAAATATCATCTATAGAAAATAAACTCTGAGTTTAATATAATCATTTATTTATAATTATGACAATAATTTTTAAATATCGGGAAATTGTTGTAGCGAATGATATTCAAAAAACATGTAATCGAAATAGAATTAAAAACGCTAGAAGGAAAGGAAAAAGGATGTTCTGTTCTATTGTACAAATATATAGGACACTTAGTAACAAATATTCAAAAGTATAGCCTTTCTATCGAAATGAAAACATACTCACAACTTGTGAATTTATTTTTTAGATAATTTTTAGATATCATTTTTTTAGATGATAAACATTTTCTCCAATGTGAAATCATTATAACGGATTTTTTTCACCCATGCTGAACTATGTAACATAAACATTCAGTAACTCTGATAATATTATGAAAAATAATTCATGTAATGTATAATTTGCCTGCTCGAAGTTCGAATCATAAATTCGACTATTGATTAAATGCTGTCATTGTTCAAGGTAAAAAAATTATTTCTGCACGTATTTCTTTATTATATTTATTCAATGTACAAGCACCCTAATGATATAGGTTTCAGATAAATATTTTCCTCTTATCTATCTTATATTTTATTTTCTCTATTTTTTATACCATTTTGTTATTTATTTTCTTCAAAAAATTGAATATAGCGCTTTTTAACTTCGTAAAGTAGAACCGGTTTGCATTTTTGATACATTTATTTTATTTTCATTCCCATTTTATATTATAGTTTATGTTGCTAAATGTATTATAATAGAGCTCATACAATCGTATATTTTTAGTCACGAGTTAATTATGGATGAATATCTTAGTCTAGATGAATCTCTTAGTCTAGATGAATCTCTTAGTCTAGATGAATCTCTTAGTCTAGATGAATCTCTTAGTCTAGATGAATCTCTTAGTCTAGATGAATCTCTTAGTCTAGATGAATCTCTTAGTCTAGATGAATCTCTTAGTCTAGATGAATCTCTTAGTCTAGATGAATCTCTTA
>JAUZND010024162.1:0-24551 GCA_034780555.1 Coelogynopora nodosa | reverse complement strand
TCTCGGCTGTCCACATTTGATCTGACATTGCCGCATTTGATCCGTCCGGTGTCTACATTTGATTGGGAAAACCTATAAAACCTGGAAATTATTTTTTGAATCCGTCTTTTTCCCTTTTCTAATCCATGGCCATGTGGGATTTCTGTGTACGAAACTGTTACAACCTTCTTCAACTGATAAAATTAGACAAACGAGGAGAGAGAGAGAGAGAGCAGTGAGTATTATTGAATTAAAATACGATATAGTCTCTACAATAATTATAGAGTAGCCACAGAGTGTTCAAATAATCAACTGAACAAAAGAACTTATTTCAATATTTATGATGGATTTGTAATAACTTACATACGCAATAAATATACTTTATACAAGCATTAGGCTACTATTTATACAAACTCTTGACTAAAAATGATACTCTGAATACGTGCACGAGTATTTTATCGTTTTATACTCGTAATCCTGTATTTAACATTTAATAATCTGGTTTAATAGTTTAATACTAATATGTACATTAAATCTCATAGCATGAGAGTATTTCAATAGTCTTTGTATACAATCATACAATCACCCCTAGATACTTTAACATTAAAATCAATAATTGCATCAGTCACAATGCATAACTTAAGAAAGCTAACGTAACCTGACTGTGTTAATTATTATTTTTATTAGCTATTTTTTGTTCAGCCGTCCTTTGTTATTGTGACGTGTAAGATAACAAAAAAGCATTGCATCTTTCAAAAGTGTATTATACATAATAAGTTATTGTCTATCGAGGTACCGTTGTTAATTTTCAAAATAATATTTTTAGTACATATTAGCTATATAATACAGTATACAGCCACAGTAGATTCACAGTAAACAGTTTCGGCGATTGTGGTTTTTTGCAAACTCTTGAATAAAAAGTTATTCACAAAGGAGGCTTTGTAATTCTATATTGAGCTCGTTGCGGGGGAGTATACAGTGAGGTGTTCTTTATTACAAGAATAAATTAAGTATCTTTATGGCGCTTCTAAACCATTAGCAAAGGTGTTTACAGTTTGCAAATACTGAAAAACGTATCTATAACAACAGTTAAACTAAATAAAAGATAGCTGATAATGTACGGGCTGGTTCAGAGTATGGATTGAGAAAGTTTAAATACCAGATTAACTTTGAGTTTTAAACATTAAATGTCATATTGAGGTTCAGATGATATTCGAAATCAAATCGACAAACTGTTTACCAACTATAGTGTTGAAACAAAATGAAAACATACTAAATTTTCTAAAACAAATTGATGATCAATGAATATTTAAAATAGATCAAAACATTAATTGAGACCAAAAACGTTGCTTTCGTCAATAAAAAGTGTCTATAACAAAATATGTATGAACTGGGTATCGTATACAAGAACAATTTTATAGTCTGTCGTTTGATCAAGAAGCGCGCATTCACTTTTAAATAATATATCGATTTTTTATTATGGTTCATTCATGTCGTTTTTATGATACGCTAAACTTTTCATTATAAACAAATCCGGCACACAATTTGACTATTGTTTATAAAAGTAATGTTTTATCCATATTATGTTTGAAATATTTATCAAAATCATCTCAATGTATGGTAGTGGAGGGACAAGGACAAAAGAGACAAGGTTTGCTGTTACACTCACATCTGAAGCGCTCTCAACAGTGGCCGAATCCGAAGAAGGTGTCCCCACGGCAGAACTCTTGAAGGGGAAGAACCGCGACAGGAAGCCACGACTCGGCTGACTGGCCACCACCACCGCACTAGTGGAGGGGGCAGCACCAGTGGTCGTTGCAGTACCACTCGACTCTTCCACCTCATCCACTCCGGCGAGCACAGCAGACATCGCCGGACCTCCCCCTCCCCCCCCGCCGCCGTCCGCGGACTCGACTCCGCTCTCGCCGCCGCTGCTACCGCCCAGAACACTGGAGGTGCTCGTCCGCTCGTCCTGGTCGACGTCGAAGTCGTGCTCCTCCCCACCCAGGTCGTGCTCGAGGTCGTGGGCGGCGTGTCTGGCGATGCTGGAGCAGGCGTCGAAGTAGGACTGGAGGGAGTCCACCTGCCGGCACAGGATCTCTCTATTGAGGGGAGAGGGGGGTGGGGGGGTGGGTGTGAGGAGAGAGGGGACTACCTTGCACTCTTGATGGTTTCAGCACACGTTAGCTCAAATAAAGTGTGCAACGCGAAATAGCAATAACAGAGACAGAAAGTCAATTAAATTAATAATAGAAAATGATGTCACAGCATACAGCATACATATGGCAGGGAATACCAACATACAAGTTAATCATGGCAATATAAGTAGAAACACACATCAAACCGAGAAAAAGTTTTGATATATTTTTCAAATACTTACTATAAATAAATCATTAAAGGATTTTATATCATTGGAAAGCTAAGAACGTGAACATTGTAAATATGAAAACACTGAATCTCTACATCCAAATTTAAATAATGTTTAAAGTAACGCTATTATTGTTTTCTTATGAAGTTATCTATGTTTCACTTGGTATCTCAAAAGTCGTCAGAGCTTTCGATTGGATAATTAATAA
Organism: Coelogynopora nodosa; assembly: GCA_034780555.1. Classification (NCBI taxonomy): domain Eukaryota; kingdom Metazoa; phylum Platyhelminthes; order Proseriata; family Coelogynoporidae; genus Coelogynopora; species Coelogynopora nodosa. The sequence goes on along the minus strand of JAUZND010024162.1, from coordinate 21,996 downwards.
TTTTTTAATGTAACCCAAAACCTAACAAAGTTTTATTCTCGTATCTAGTCTATTTTGTTCTTCGTACTGTACAATAGACGTTGTAAATATTATGTTGTAAACACATTATTTTGCTTTATTATCACTTTGAAAATCAGTCTAATATAGTAATAGAAGAATGAGACGATTTATAAGATGATCACACTTGTGGAAGGGGGTGGATAGAGTGGGAGAAGACTAGCGAATGTACATGGCAATCTCCTTGGAGATGTGGGGTGGGTGGGGTCAAGAGAGATTTATAAAATATTGTCCTTGCATGGAGAAGAGAAAGGAAACTACCCAATATTCTCTATATAAATTAAGCAGTTATAAAATATAAGAAACCACAACAATAAAAAAAATCAACTTCCAACTAGTTTTACCACTCTTGTTAGCTTGAATGAAACATGACAGCTGTGCAGTGAAATAACAGTTATAAAGTATAATATTAAATATGCTATAATCTATTAAGTTACAAATAGAACAATTACTACAACTTTGGTCAATGATGGTGGAAGGGTGGGGTCAAACGGCCATGACGCAGAATTAATGTAACACTACTACTTAGATAGGTTATAACTCAAACAGGAATTATGTATATTATATAAATATACTTAAAGAAATAGAGAATTACATGCAATACATAATTATAAAAAAGAATGTGAGTACCTACTGAAATAAGTTTAGATGACAATTAATATAAATTAAAGGCTTATGAGACTATAGTTGACAGAATTAATAATATGTTCAGGCCAAGTATTCGAAAAATAACAAATAAAGGCAAAAAATTGAAGAAAAACGTCTAAACTTATTTAATTATTAGCTGTGCTGTTTTGAAGGTAAGTATGTAGCATAATTATCATTTGAGATAATTATGCTACATATACACGCTTTTTAATTATGGCAATAGCCAGGTATAAACTTATATGCTGTTTATCAATGTTCAATCTTATCTAACTCTTCTGCGAAGTCTTAAATGTTGACAAGTTTAATAATAACATCGAGTGTATCAGTGCAGAATCAAGAATATATAATAGTTGTTTTCGATCATGAAGAAATGAATAGATGTGTGTTCCTACCAAATATAATAAAACAATACAAGGCATTATAGACTAAACTAAAAACCCTATCATTTACAAGAATGAGGACTACATTGGTATAGGTAATTAGATACTATATCTATTGTATAGGTGTTTGACTATTCTCACATAAAATAATGTATAGCACACATGACAACGACTTCATTCACGATAACATAATGAATATTATTATCCTTCAAGTTGATATACAAAAGTGATTCGTTTTCACACACAAACTTTTTGGTGCATATATACACATGTGATATATTATGTTATAACAAAAGTGCATGCCTAAGTGCGAAGATCAACAATCGAAGGTCTATTTAAAGATCCAAACGTAAGACAACCCTTACATAAATATATACCTATATAATATGTACTCGCATATATTGCGACGTAAATTTTAGGACGAATAAAGTGAAAGTAACATGATTAAGATTATTAACATATAATCGTACCCACAACGACTGTGTTATCTATTAATCGAGTTATGTACTATTGATAGATTAATTATGTTGCACATGTGACTATACAAATGTGAAGATTATTACAATATAGAATAATTAATACCTAGGCCTACGTGAATTTCTTCTTTGCATATAGGAGGAGGGGGAATCATATAGCATATAAATCCATGTACACACAGGATTCCAGGCACTTAACTCAGAATTTACCAACTGAAAAATTGTGGGGTGTGATATATGATTTTCTATAATCGTTACCTTGTCAATTCCATTCTTTGAAACATATAACTGTGTATATATATAAAATATCGACAGGACATACTGACATGTTAATACTATAAGCGCCAATAACAATAAATAAATAAATCGATAGATATTTAGTGAACACATTTGCGTTCAATCTGGTTATTGATCTACTTCAATAATTTAACTTAGTCCACTTTGTGAAGAAACTTCCGCAAAGTTATTAAATGGCGACAGCCGTAAACATGAACATTTATATAATAGACGTCATGATTTTTTTTGATTTAGAAAAAGGATCGAAAAATATTTTTCAGTGACCGTTTTATATCTAAATAAAAAAATCAGGGACAAAAGATTCCTGTTAACACAAATCTTCACATTTTTAAAGTAATTTTACCATACAGTTTATTAGGACTTCGACAAGAGATAATATGTAATTGTGAAATGTTAAAATCAACAACAAAAAATTTAATAGAGATTCAAAATAAGCTTTATTTAGAGTGTTTTAACACCTCATTTTAAACGTATAAAAATACGAAACAGTAATCATCCATATTTTGATTGACCTATCAAAGTTATATTAGAAGTATATAAAAAACTGTCTGAAAAGTATAATAATAATTATTACAAGCTGTGTGATTTTTTATGGACGATAATTACTCGACCATTTCATATTTAGAATCTATTGTTAAATAACAAAACATACATGTATTATCACCATAACAAAATGGCAGTTGAAGGTGAATTTTTGGGAAAATAATCGTATAATTTTTTTAAAATCGTTTGTAAACATGTATCAACAATATCAGATAAATGTGAACAGTATTTGAAACGTGAGTCTAAAGTATGAACATTAAGCGAGTTAATATATTAATAATCCAGCAACTTATATATACATAATATCATTAATCATAATATTATTAACATGAAAATTTACATATAAAGGGTACATTTATAATTAAGCTATTTTAATGATTTATACCTACAATATTCTAAAGATTCAAAAGTTTAAAAAAATTCTAAAAATGTTTGCATAGTATGAAACTATACCATATTTTATATGTATCCCTTGGCATATTAATTTCTACTATGATGCGTAACTCATGAAACATCACGTATCTTCCTATAGGAAAGTACAGACAGAACACACGAAACAAAAGTTTATAAAAACTTCATATTTGAACACAATAACCCTCTAATCATGTTTAAAAAGGATCAAGAGAGATTAAACCTTACAAATGCTGCATTTAAAAGTACTTTATCCAGTTCCTATATGTAGGATTGTCACATTTTTCTATTTAAAAACATATTCTGAAGGTATGTGGAATTGATAGTAGCCATGCACGTGTATTGGTTTTGAATATATGACAATATGAGACTTAGAGTTTCAATATTTTAACAAATAAGAGTTCTAATGTATAATAGGTTTCAAAAGTAATTAATTCAAAATTAATATTATTTTTATATAACAGTAAATGAGAGCATTCCATTTAATTCGTAGATTCCATCAAATAACAAATCAGATTTATAAATAATAAATAACCAGAAAAGATCGAGGAAACTACCAAAAATAAAGTAACAAAACTTTATAACAATGACAAGATGATGAAAACCAACAATCAGAATTGAATATATTATGGACATTTATTTATATCTATAAACTTTCAAGATTAAACTGTTTTTCCAATATGCAACAAAAATGTATTAAATATGTGACAACAAATTGCCTACGAGAATACTTGAATATATTTCAATTAATATGATCAAAAATCAATACCTAAATATGGTTCTCTAACTTGGAGTAGCTTTGTTATAAATAGCACACAATAACCTATACTAAAATGGAAGCCATGGAAATTCGACTAAAATGAATCAGAAGAATTTAGCTGGTTAAATACGTTGATTAGGCTATATATTTCGTTAACATTCTCGTGTTACTAGTTATATTATCGTTAAGCGGAGGGTTGACGATTTCATATCTAATAACACAGTTGTGTATATTATAGTTTCATACGCTTGAATATATAATATGATTAAAATCTAAAAAAATTGACTGTCAATTAAATTGTTTAACTTTTTACACACTTAAACGCAATTATAAATACGCTACATCGAAATATCAGCATGTTGCAGCGTTACGTCACTAGTTTTTATAGAATAATAAAGTATTTGCAGTTGAATGTGTCGAATTGTCTGCCGTCAATCTAACATTCACTATATATAGGCTAAACAAGCAGAATTGATATCAAAACATAATGTGTATTGGTGACCGACAGTTGAAGTATAATTGAATATCATTTTTTTCTTCTCTTTGTTTATGAAAATTATAGTATTATATAATTAATAATTTACACTGTGCAAAGCTGTCAGGGTAAACATGTATTGCCACAGCCTCCAATATGTGTGTGGCAGTAGTGAAATAATTTAATCACAACCAGATAACAATAAAGAGGACAAAACATGTTAAAAAAATAAAAAGAAGGAAATGTGTTTAAAGGAAAGAGAATTAGATGATAGAAAATAAAATGAAGCCTCTTTTCATCATTAGGCTCGTATGATTTAGAGATTTGAATATTACCTTAACTTGGCCTTTCCTCAGATAAAGTAAATAATGGAATTGAGCTAGACTCAAAGCCAATGTTAGCTCCAGTGCATTTGGTTCTCTTTATCCGCATACTACATATTGTATGTTATCAAAAATATCACTCAATGTAATATGTACTAGAATTAATATGCTTAATATGTTTCATAGACAGAAGTCTACTTATACAATATTATAAAATTCATTACAGTAGTCTAAATACGAAAGAAAAAAAATTCATATTGATTTTTATTTATTCCACTCCCCTATGACTCATCACGTTTTCCATATTCAACTTCTTCTTTTTCTGTGCATTGTGAGGCAAATGGATATATTCTTATATAGCAGGTGGTTTATTGCACTATACCTTTCTTAGCAACGAACTCCAAGAAATAATACCGTTTAAAGCTAAGTTGCTCCCACCTTCTTGTTTGTAATGTATTGGTGACTGACAGTTAAGGTATATTGAAGGGAAACAATTCTATATACTAAGCGATTATATAATTAATGCAGACATTACATTATAGTATAACGATACAGTAACTAAGTATATATGGAAAGCGGAATGAATAAATAATGAAGATTACTCAATTTTAATACTATACGGGTAAATGTTGTCAGCCATAATCTGTTGGCGCATATTAAATTCGTATAGACAACACAATAAATATGTGTATATGACATTAATTGCATTAAAAAATATACTTTTTTAAATTAAATTAATTTAAAAAAAAAGATTTTAATTATTATTTATATATTAACTAATAAGTAATATATTTCTATAATACTTTACACTTAAAGCTAAGTCAGTAAATGCACGAATCATTAAAGAAAACCTTCTGTATAAATGTCTAAACTATAGTCAAACTCAGTATTTAAGTTTTTAAAAATCTAAGATATCTAATCAATCTAATCAGTATAATATTTATACGTACAACCGCACATTTTATTCCATATATACCATGGGAACTCGCGCTACACTGCGTAAATAAAAATGATAAAAAGTAACAAATAATGTCTTCGCAAATCTTATCATCCACTATGCAGAGTAATTATAAATATTAGTTTATAATTATATAAACTAATAACAATATCTTTAAATTTAGATTTTTTAAATTTAGATCATAACTGGGAAATGGCGGAGGATTGAAGAAATAAAAATTGTGGTTCTGAGTTGGTGAAATAGTTTGAAAGGCAAACACGAATAATGAGATAGTAAAACACATCGATAGTTACATAAGCACCTATAAACACACCGTGGGAGGAAAGGGGGTATAAAGTTCAAACTGTCAACCAATTGATTATATTTTTTCTATTGAGTATAAATAAGCACGCTAACAAGTTAATAGAATCTCTGAGCTGACCATGCAACGACTATATAGTATGCATGTAACAGTGGCATATTATTAACACATACCGAAATCGCCTCGGTTCCAGATAGTATCTAATACGTGTGAACAAACTATAAATAAATATTACATGGCTAACCGAGTAACTCGAGAGAGTGCAGTGCAGCTAAATATTATCTATTTGGCAGCGATATTTGACAAATAGGCCTACACTACATAATATAACACAATACACGATACATATATATCACTTCTCGTATTGTGCAATAATAAGAGGGGTGAGGGAATACAACGCCATTCCGATAATATACTATTTATACAAACAGGGTATTTGTAATATACACACGAAAAAATATTGATAGATACATTGTGTGAAAATGCGATACTATACTAATGTATAACAAAGATATCAGTAAAAAACAGTATATATCGGATCGATTAAATTTCCATAGAATAAAACGACAAAAAGTCAAACAAAACACATAGTAACGACGGATACCAATTGCGTGGAACCGGTCCAATTATGTAAGAATATCTATATAATAACAGAACGAGACATATTGAATATAATTAGCATAGAATTATAGTATATATATAATAATTACTAACTTAGTGGGAGGCCATACATCCTCTTACAAATACCACGTTGAATGGTATGTTTATATAACTCAATGTACGTAAAAAAGTCGAAGATATAATGCTTATTGCAGTGCAAAGGTATGAAAACAGAACATAGGAGAAATAGTGAAATATGTTCGATATACGTCGGACGAGATGAATCGATAAATGCGAAAGAAACTCCTCAGGGTATACGTTGGACGAGGTGAATCGATAAATGCGAAAGAAACTCCTCAGGATATACGTTGGACGAGATGAATCGATAAATGCGAAAGAAACTCCTCAGGATATAAGTTGGACGAGATGAATCGATAAATGCGAAAGAAACTCCTCAGGATATAAGCAAACGAGTACAACAACCCCAAGAAACTTAGATGGTGATTATAATAGATGTCATGCTTAATGTATAATCGGATAAAAAATTCGAATTTAAAAAGAAGTAAAACTTCGGTTTTAAAGACTTTTAGATTTCTAATATTTCTAACATTATATATATTTCTAACATTAAATAAATTTTTTTAAATTCTACCATATCCTAAATTTATTATAATAAAATATATTTACTTATATATATACTCCCGAAAGCATACCTGCGCCCCTCCTGACAAAATACCTGTCGAATTTTGGAAGCATTTATATTTTTAATTTCAGCTTCATAACGCTCCATAATATGCAGAATGCCTGAATATTTAAGAACATTAATTGTCACTTGAAAATAAAGTAAAAAAAGGGAACAACATTGGAACTTATTTATTCTGGAATTTTCGGGGTGTTTTCTTTTTATAATTGTTTGTCATTATAGGTAGTATAATCATAACTACTACCTAAAAAAAACTCCCTTTATTAATATACAGCTGATTTAAACTATGCGACTGTTAATAAGAAGTTCAATTGTCAAGTCTATATACAATTGATCAATTAATATCAACGCGATAATAATTAGTCTTTCAATTGATCGAGATGACAAATATATATATATATATATGTAAGATATAAAAACAAGTATTATAACAAGCTTGCTGATTAACGTGATATGAATGTGATACATTTTCTACCATCACTAAAGACTTGTAAAATATTAACAAGCATATGTTTTCAAATGTCAAAAGAAAAAGGAGAAACTATATTAAAGAATTTTAATAAAATAATATATGTATTTTAAATATGCCTATTAACGACATTTTCAATGTCCCTTATACATTGACTTGTTTTACGAAAAAAGAAGAAAAAGGATCAAATTGAGGCCAACAACATCTACTGACACATAAAAACCAATATTATATAGAGAAGCAAGATAAACAATATATTGAGGTACTGTAAATGTCCATATGAAAAAACGAGAAAACAATAAGCAAGCAAAAAACTGATAACCATAATACTATTTCAATAACAATTTAAATTCGTTCGAGCATTCGTTGTATTGGTGTGAAATAATGTAATATCGTTTCTTATAGTACAAATATAGCGCCCACAACAGAACTCTTGACTCTAAGAGATATAGTTTACTTCTTAGCTCTACAAATAGTTCGAATACCAAAATTAACAGATTAACTGATACATTATTGGAGTGCAGCAATTCTGTACGATCAGTCTAGGTATATTATAAGGTATAATAGTATGCAGATTAGCCGTTTACAAGATTTACACGCTTATATATATAGCAAGAGAGCGTGCACATGGCTGTACTCCTGGCGTACGGTACGAATCAAATGCACACTTAAATGTCAGCTTTAACCTTCCGTAAAGAAGGTATAATGTTTTTAAATTATTGAGAGTTGCTGTTCGATCACAACATTCACCGATGAGCAGACAAAGAGTAGAGGTACTGTATGTTGGTACCCACTGCTCATTATTGGCATGAAGGGCAAACCTTGTTTCAAGGAACAGTAGATTAAGTATATAGTGTCAAATCAATAATATTATGAAGAATTCGTGATACATATTTATCATACAAACGGATTTGTATCACACGCTATCAATATTTTGCGATCAGTTGCCGTTATGACAACCATGTGGACGTTACCAGAGCAAAGTATGCCTACCTAGTCCATATAACATATATATATCCATGCTTATCAGTCAACGAAAGTCAGCAATAAATAAAGAAAGGATATATCAATAATAATATTTGATAGAAAAAAAACATGCTAGTTTATTGGTAATGCATAGAATGTTTAATATTAATAAAATCCACATGACTGATCCAAATCAAATGACCGATCCACATGGCTGATCCAAATGACCGATCCACTTGACTGATCCACATGACTGATCCACATATTATTGTAGAATTTCTATCAATGGGACAGTTGGTTAACCGGATATTTGTCAATAACGTTACTTAGAACGTCTTGTTTACATTTTCTTTGTATAAAATATGATGATCAGTTTAACATCTGATACAGAATGTGTACACACAAATTCACAAACGATCTCTACCATTTTGAAGTTCAGGTAGATCCACACTTCGAAGTTATCCCTTATACTTTCTAATAAGAAACAAAATTCCCTGTATGTACCGGCCTTCCAGAATACGTATAGTGTCAAATTCAATAATATTTTCAAATAATCAATCAAATATGTTTAGATCATGGCAACCTTGTAAATTTTCCTTTAAAAAGCAAACCCATGTTTTCGAAAATGTAAAACGAAATTGGAAACTCTAACATAATAATTATGAAATATTTTGTCACAATTATGTACATCTCTGCTGTTTGTACTGGCTCTGCGCTTAGTGCTGATTAATTATTTATACAAATGGATGGCCATTAAGTGCTAAATTGACACTGACATTATCCAAATTAAAATGATTAATATGGCTTCATTTTCGAAATTAAAAACATGTTGACCGATGAATTGTCAGACGCTATGATTTCGATGACGCTATTATTTCTATAATGACGCTATATTTGTATGACGCTATGATTGCAATGATATTGCAATGACTCTATATTGCTATAATAGAAACATAAATTTAGTGACCTCTGTTCAACTATATATATATATACTCACGACCAAAAATACAATGTATAGGGGAGTATTACAATAAAATAATGGTTAATTAACACAGACCGCAACTGTTTACACTATCTACGTATACTGTGTTAGACAGATACATTAAATTACAAATTGCTTTTGAAAAATGTCATTGAATAATTATATAGCCTTGACACATATGACTTGTTTGAATTCTATATTGCTTAGACACATACATGACTTGTTTGAACGACATCGTTATTGTTACACCCAAGGCACCCATCAATGACTGTTACGATTCTAACACCATTTTTATGCACATACTATTATTTAAAATTATAAACTTGACAGATTTAGTTAACCTATATTATATATATTTTTGAATAAATTGAATAGAATGAATGAGAAAAGGAACATAATATTATACAGGGTGTCCCTGAAGTAAGAAAGAACTGAATGAAATATTAGTTCACAATAAATATTTTAAAAAATTGTGTTTTTCATTGTCTGCACTGAACGATATTGAGACATAATTAATTGACTACTTTTAGCGAATGACACCGCTAAAAGGTATGATATTTTACATAAAGAAGATTTCCTTTTAATTCTTGACATATGGATTAGTGGTTGCACGATGTTATATAAAACAAGTTGTAAATTTACTATAGAGAATATTATTGTATATATACAATATCGCTAAAATTAGATAGTTGATATACATGTATTATACATATATACATGTTGATGTATGCATGCTTAGAGGTTCCACTGTAATAAACTACACTAAAAATGTACAGGATTAAAGCATACTAACAAGAATGTTGATATATGGATAAATATTAATTGCTTTTTAAGCTACATATTACAATTTATTTGTAACGATATTTCTGTATAGACCATGACTGGCTCTCAAACATAGTCAAGTAGCACTTCTCTCTCTCTCTTTCTTTATACAGCGATACATCAATATTCCAAATTAATGCCTAGTTCAGTCTTTGTTGTGCGGTCATGTTCGACAAGTAAAAGTAAAAAGACGAGAGATCAGATCAGAGCAGAGGTAGGTGTACAGTATACTCAGACATGCACTCTTCGACAACATAAAACTGAGTTCATGTGTTCTCGATGTGGTCAGTCATTCAATTACCGCCAAAACAATTAGTGCTACACGAATACTCTCTGAACAGTCAGATATATTGGCAACTGTCAAGTTCTTCAAAGGAGTGGTGGTGAACGAGGCACACATATTATATTATAAGCTTCTGAAATTATCTCAAATAAATACAATAATCTGAAATAAGAGAGAGAGAGAGAGAAAGCTGGAGTCTTGAGTGGAGATGAGGCCCGAAGTCCAACAATTATAGCGTTCGTGATAGTGTCCTTGATTCTCTTCATAGCTCTTGTAGCAAGTTCGAGTATTGCGTGAATTAATTAAGGAAAGTGTGCTATAGACAAATATAGTATTCAGACTGTTTTTTAACTCTCGCAATAATAGAGAAAGACTGACGAACTATATAATATGACGAGAAGATTAAATAAACTGCGTTCGTGAAACTTGACACGCTTTGATCTAGTTACTCAACTTTTCACTTTACATACGATTACAAAAATATATACGACTATGTACACAATATTTAACATTTAAAATCAGTATGTATGGGTTTTACTGTGGGGTTTGTTTACCTAATACACCAAGGTCATTATCATCCTTTTCTTATACAAAATGTACAACTATTGTATGTGTTAAAATAACGGTATACTTCCGTATAAAATAGTTTGTATAGTTAAAAAAACATAAATATTACGGCTAAGAAGAAATAGCGACGTTGTAATCGAGCGCTTGTTTGCGAGAGCTTCATCGGGTATGCAGCATTGCACTGATGTACACAAAAAGCAGATTATAATATGTATTATTAGCAAAGAAATATAAATAATTAATTTCAAATGTTTTACATTAAATATAATTCTGCCAACTGATGACTTACACTTAGCATATAATTTATACATTCTGTCAAGTTACTATAAAAAAATCTAATTAATTATCTGTGTAATGAAATCATTACGCGATATGACAACTTTAAAAATATCCATGACGAGTAGAACTTCACATTCATAAAGCTTCACGTTCAAACAATAGTAACTAACTTGATAAGTCAAATATCAAAACAACGGAAAAAGCGTTCCCTTTATAAATTATAAGTATTATAATTGATATAGATTTACATTGATTTTAATTACGAATATCGATAAATTCAGCAAAAAATTTAAATGCTTGGTTATTTATGTTCTAAATCAATGTTTAGCCTCACTTAAACGTATCCATTTCGGCGAGCTTCTGCTTCAATCGATGTCCTCGCCTGAAGCTCGACCCACTCGCGATGCTAATGCTCGTCGCCGAGTTGATCGACAGCAGCGAGTTCTGCCTGCGCAGGTTCTGATCACTTCCGTAGCCTGACTCCGAGCAGATCCGGTGCAGGTCCACCAGCTGTATCCACCGATTGCGCTCATCGATGTTGCTCCCGCGCAGATACCAGATCGAGTCGGCCACGCGCACCTCAAACCGACACTCGTCGTATTCGTGCGGACGCACCGCGGCACACCGCAGATGCAGGGAGCCGCGGCAACCGACATCGGTCTCATCGGCACTTTTGTAATAACTGAGCACACCGTCGCGCAGCTGGAAGAAGCGCTCCTGCCAGCCGTGCAGCAGGTTGGTCCATTTGCTCAGGTTTCCCCGAGCTAGGGGCGGCCGGAGCTCGTCCTCGCTGAGTTGGGCGTCGTCCTCCTCATCGTCCCCCGAAGTGTAGGCGGTCTCAAATTCGTGACTGATAGGCGAGAGCTCGGTGAGACTACGCTTGTCTCCCGAGGTGGACGATGTCGTCATTGTTGATAACATGCCGGAACTGAGTTTATATTGACTGGAGATGAAGATGTACAGTCTGACTATAGAGGTTAAATCATATTTGTTTTTAAATTTTTGATGCACATAATAAGGGAAAATCATTATGATTTGTTATTATAAAAAGGTAAAATTAATATATTCTACAACTGGCCTGTGTGCTACAAAAATATATATTATTTCCATGATCATTACGATGCATACATTTTCCTGCTATAATCTAGTAGCATAATAATGTCTGCGAATAATAGATACATATTCAATTACAATACCAAATTTTAATAATATTTTACTACCAAACTGAAACTATGAAGCTACTTTTAGTTATAATTATAACAAATACAGAAGGATAAGTGAAATTTAGTTCTACATTGTATCAGTAAATGAAACCTATACCTGAAATTTACAATGAACCAAATGCAACTAAATAATTAACTTGTGATATATGTTTAATAAAATGAATAAAAATTGACAACTTGTTGAGATTAAATATTAGAAAAAAAACTTTTTATTTACCATGAATTATAAAAAAAAATATTTTAATAGGTAAAACATATTTTAAAATATATTAATTAAACAATATACATTGTCCATATATAGTTATTTACCAATTAAAACAAATATAAAATAATAATGTATTATGTAAACATTATATATATCCTATTTAATATTTTAAACTTATAACATACTGTCAGAATTTTTATATATTTTCGGTTTTTTAATATGAAATAATTTTTAATTCAAAATATACAAAATAATCTAGAAACTATGAAGATATTATAGATTATTACAAATAATATAATGTAAAATTTAGCCGGAAAAAATCTAAAACTATTTTACAAAACTATAAGCTAAATATTGTAAGTTTGATTTGAGAGTCTTTCTTAGAACCATTCAATATGCATGGTCTAACAGTAAAATAAAATGTATTAATTCATATTAAAATATATCCAACATTAATGATGGAGAAATATATAAAATTCACATAAATTATGTGGTTCACATTAAATCGCATTCAATAATTTAAATATTTATTTGTATTCTATAAATCATTTTTTATTATCAAATAAATCGTCATTAATTTCTATGCTCAGAACTCATCTCAGTTCAGTAAAGTATTTGTAACTAAAATATATTCGAAGTTTTGAATAGCTGAATTTGGAATCTGGATTAGTTTTAAAAAGTATTAAAAAATAGTATGTACAAACACATACTATATTTTAATTTAGTATATATATTCTAAAATATCTCAAATAATAATTAAATGATATATTATTTTTTAATATGGCATGTGTTCAATAATTGTATTTGTAATTTTAAAATATGCAGCAATGAGTAGGAACATGGTTTTATTTTTACAGTTATTATTTTTAATATATCAGATAATGCCAATATTGAAGTTACTAAATTTATATTGCAATTGGTTCATATAGCTAAAGTATGCAATTATATTATCCTTCAGCATACCATATAGTATATAAAACCAGAAATATATTTCATAAGCTAAACCAGTAATCATTTTATTATTTATTTCAGGTGTTAATCCATTATTTTTTCAAATGTCTGTATATGTTATAAGATCCCATAATTCTTAGTGTACAGATAGATTAGGAATAAGGAAATATTACTTACTGTAAATTAATTAAGAGTCATTAATTGCCATTAAAACTAGTCTGGAATGACTAAAAGTCCACATAAACCAGAGTTCAGAATAGATAAAACAAATTTACCTTACAGGTTAAGAAAAAATAATGTTATTACTAATTTATGTCTATAATAGCCAAAAGTCCAGATATACAATGTATATCCAGGGTTGCCAGATCTCTAAGATTTCAAATCTAGATGGGGACTAATATTAATGGGTTCCCATGTCCAGCATAGCCTATAACTGATGTAAAATGCCAAAAAATTATCTTAAAGTTAAGAAAGCATATAAATAAAAATTTGATTTATTATGTAGTAAATTATTTTAAAATGAAGTATTTATTATTTATCTTTTAGGAAGGTCAGGAGATAGATGGGTATCACCTCAATATTTTATTGCATTTTTAGTATATTTAATTTTTTTATTAAATCCGGACAAACTGAAAATATATACTAACAGTAAATATAATACTGTGTTTGTTTAATTAAAAAATGTTACTTATTCTAATTTATAAATAATTTCAGCTTAAAAGACATCAGTTTTATTTCATTTTTAAATAATAAATAAAACATATTTGAGATGTTTAAAAAACATGTTATTATGTATAATAATTAATTATAACTATGCAAGTAGTTTGTAAATTACTTATTAAACAATTGTTATGCTTTACATTTTTATAATATGAATATTGTATTTATATATATAATAGAGCTAATAAAATTAAATCATTTAGAAGAATTACAAACTGTCAAGCAGCTGAAAATTAAATTTAAAAATATCAAAAAATAGGGCAAAATCATAGAATGCAGTGATGAAAAGATCTGCTAGCATCACTGGTGAAGGTCCACCTTCCAAAATATGGATGGCTGAAGCAGAAGACAAAATGGCAGCACTATGTGCCTCATCCTGGCGTGGCCTTAATGGTGGAAAACAGAGTACAAAGACATCACACCATGCAATGATCTTCCTACCTGGCCTGTTACAAATAGTTCATATGGCCATAATGATAATAACTCCTTTAATGAGAAGAAAAATAAAAAGGAAAACAGTTTTTGTTCCTATTCCCCTGATATAAGCATCAAACAGTTGACAAAGAAGAAGACAATACATGAACTTCAAGTAGAAGCTCTGGAGATGCTAATTGAAGCCAACCTGTAAGCCATTAAAATGATGCAAGAAATATGTGCAGTATTACCTGTTCTTCTCAGAAATGTGAAGTTATTAAATATGCTATTGAGTTCGGATTAAATATTAAGTAACTTATAATGTTTGTCATTTTGTCAATGTTTGTCATTATAATAAGTAATATGTATTAATGTCTAATTATTTTGTCTAATTGTAATTATTATGGTTTAAGCATACATTTTAAATTTCCATATAAGCTGTTTATTTAAATATAAAACTTGTGAAAAGGTTATTATCATTATGCATGGGAATAAAAAATTTGTAATGTCATTTACAATGAAAATCATAGAACTTGCAGTATATTTACACTAGTTATTAAATACATTGTCATCCAAATGTCTGTGCTGTTGATTTCTTGTTCTGATATTGTTTATTATTGAAATATTACCAGGCTGGTCATTAGGAATAGACTCATTCATGTCAGGTTGGCTGTTGAGAATAGCTATGTTATGCAACACAATACATGCACAAATATCAGTGACAATGTTTGGCATACTTCATCTGTTTTCACAATGAAGTAAATGAAATCTTCTCTTTAGCCTATTAATAGTGTTTTCAATTAACAAGTGTGTTTTTTTATCTGATGAGTTAAATAACTCTTCTGCATGGGTTACTGGGTTGGAGAAATGAGTGATTAGCCAAGGGCATAATGGATAAGCTGAATCTCCAAGAACAAATCCATATACATTTCTCCTTTCCATGTATCACCATACTGAACTCTGACAAAGAATATAAGAGTCATGGGTACTACCAAGCCAGTTCACCTCAACATTATTGCATGGGCGCAGGGGTGTCTCCTACATGTCCTCATTGTGAGGAGGAGGAGGAGACTTTTGATGCATTGTCTCCAAGTGTCAGCCACATCTTGGCCTGATGGTGCTTGGGATGGGGAGGCCTCCCTTGGCCATATTGGTGGAGGACCCTATGGCAGTGGCCTCATATCTACGGGGCTTCAGCTCCTCTGATGGGAATCCCGCCTGAACCAACCAACCAACCTCAACATTAGTTAATAAGTCTTTATAAACACTAATCACTTGAACATTAAGAGAATGATAATATTTATAGTTTACAAAACGTTGTTCATCAACAGATGGTCTTTTTATCTATATATGTGTACCATTGACAACACCTATAATGTTAGGAAAACCTGCAACTTAATAAAATCCATCTTTTAAGGCAACAAAATTGTTTTAATAGGTAGTAGGCCATTATGTGAAAACTCCATACTTCGAATCAAGGCTTCTTCCAATATTTTGAATAGATCTATAGGCTGAAGATTGACGTATGTGAAGACCATCACCAATATCAAGTTGAAATGAACTAGTGGCATAATAACATATGGTTGCAGCTAACTGAATTTCAACACTTATGGTTTATGCCCCTTTGTTTGTCTCATTACATTGTGTCTAACTGTATCACATATATTTGATATGTGTGTGCATATCAAATCTGTAAAGGTTTATAAATTTTATACCTGACAAGTCAAATATATGTATTCTTGGTTCATTCAGTCATTGATTAAAATTAAGTTTTAAAAAGGCTGCTATTATAGAACATAAATAAATTCACAATTTACTATTATAAGTACTAACTTAAAGTGCTTAAATTAATGATTTTCTAACCTTTTCTCCTAATAATTAGCTTTGTCACTCAAAGGTTATAATGTGGGTAATCCTGCCCTTTTTGTGAATAATTAAATTTCTTATCTGTTACTCATCTTGGGCTAAGGTATCCATAGTTGAGAATCCAGTTAGCTGCACATAAGTTCTAAATAAGCAATGTATAACCATCATTAGCTACAGATATATGCCTTATTTATATAGTTCAGAAAACCTCCTCTGATGCTAAGACTTAGGATAAGTATACATGATATAATATAATAGATCCTGATTCAGATTAATTAATGGCAGATGATGGTGCCAGCTATATATCTGGAATAAAATCTGATAATAATAAATCAGTATTATTATTTATTTGGTGTTCTGCCTTTGCTTTTGAAATAAAAATTTATATATGGTACTCACAAAGTTTTCTGCCCCCTTTAAAATGTTTGGTACTTATTAAGTATTCTAGACCCATTAAATTATAAACACCCTGATAAAATATAATGGTATCAAACTGAAACTAACTTAAATAAAAACTATTGATAAATGTATATACTAAAATGTATATGGGATAAAAATTATATTTGTTTTCAGTACCAGTGTGGTATATTGAATAGGATTATGTATTTATTTATCCCATATAAATTTGGGTATATTTAGCAATAGCTATTGTTTAAGTTGGTTTCTTTTTGATGCTGGTATTATTTTGGTCAGTAAGTATTTTTTTCATGGTGGTATTATTTCTTTTTAACTCTTCTATATTTTTTATTTTCATTCCTGTTATCTCTCATTTCTTCAGATATAAATTTTATAATATCAAATTATTTATAGATATCATTGCTGGAAAAATACATACTATATTAATGCTATAGTGTAGTAATAGAGTTTTTATAATTTGGTGGGTCCAGAATACTAAATAAGTGCCAAAATTTCTGGCCCCATAAAAAATGTTGAGTTGGCAAGTTGTAAAAAAAATATTATGCTTCTAAAGGCTGTAAAACCACTAAACAGAGTTTCAATCTATATTTGCCAAATAGACAGAAAGAAAATTGCAAAATTTCCTATAGCTATAATGTAAATTGTAATAGTTTACAACATACAATAATAATACATGGCATGCGGCACATGTTATAATTTCTGACCATGTGGTTGACCAGTTCAACCATAATGTGAAGTTTAAAACAAATATTTGCAAAGTATGCATTGCATATGATAAATTTAACCAATATATTGCTATTATATTTTATGAAATAAAATTTATAATATAAATATAACGTCTACATACATAATTTCCGTTTTTACCACAGCTTGGAATGTAAAACAAGCGGTGTTATTATTTATATCACTAAGAATAATTTTAATGCATTTAAATAAATATTCAGTAAATAATAAAATTCTTCTTATATTTTGCGGATTGTTTTAGACAGATTTCGTTTTGTTATAAAAATTCAATACGATAAAATTACTAATATAATAATAAAGTACACTTTGTAAAATAAAGTTGCTCCAATAAATATATAATCAAAAAATAAAGTTATACGTGATAGTTATAAAGAACAATGTTATGAAGTTTCGATTTTAGTTCTTCATTAATAAATGAAATATATTTTAGAGAACCGTTTTTCTTAAACTAAAAATATATACATATACTTTTCGTGATGATGAACTAATTTCATTTTTTTAAATAATTTTACTTTATTGATACACATAGCATCAGTATTAAATTTTTACTTTATTATAAACCTTTATTTTTATCTGAATATATATTATTATTATATATATATAATTAAATATATAATCATAGCATATTGTAAATATACATTTCAGGAAAATATATTTTTAACTAAAAATATAATTACAAATATCTATTTCAATCTTGTAAGAATCCAATATATAGAACGATATTTCACTAATATTCTTAGTTTTACTGCTAGAAACAGAAAATAATTTCGATGATTGTCTGATATTTCAATAAAAATACTATTCTACACCATTTTTTCTTTTTTATAGCTTATAAATTACCTTAGTATTGATTGTACAATACATTATCTTACAGAATATAATTGTTAAGTGAAATTGTGTGAATTAAAACAGTGATACATTGTATTTTGACCATATGATATTAATATGCAAAATTATATATTTAGTACTTAAAACCTAGAGCCAAAGCACAGTCATTATACATTATTTAAAAATAATATATTTCTAATAATATATGTTCCTATGAAACTTATGAAAAGTACTAACTCCTTTCTGACGGATAGATCTTAAGACAGTTAAGCAATTATTAATATGTGAACATTTAATTGGTGAGAATACTTCGCCTGCTTAGGACATCTCAAATGCTAATATGTTAACAATCAAAATTTCGTAAAAGATATCATTAGTAGCTGATGGAATAACATATATTCGCCGCGGAACTTTGAACATTTTTAGCTAACTAGTTAGAGCTTAAAGTAAATTAACTACTTAGAATAGCATTAGGTAACTAGTTAGAGTATAAAGTAAAGTAACGACTTTGCATAATAGTTTTTAGGTAACCAGTTAAAGAGTATAAATTAAATTAACGACTTAGCATAGCCTTTAGGTAACTACAAATAAAGTAAATTAACTACTTGGTACAGACTTGGTAACTATAGATAAATATTATAAAGTAAAGGAACTACTTACCATAGCCTTTAGATAACTAGTAAAAGAGTATAACGTAAAGTAACTACTTAGCATAGCCTATAGGAAAGATATGAAGAAAAAAATCGGTTTTACATATTGCGTTCAGTTTACGCGATCGTCTTAATAAGGAACATCCGTTTAAATGGACGAAACCCCATATATTCTAATTATGTAAATTACATCAAGCTAGCTGCATATTTAAAATGACATTAAAATTATATGGAAGACATTTCTGTAATAGTTTTAAGAAATTGTTGCAAATAATAGTATTTCATTCCTTACTACCTCTTCAAATTTTTGGCTCTTTTTTATCCAATTAAGAGATATAACATATTTTATGTCAAATTTAGGAAACTTTAATAATAAAAAACTACAATACCGTGCTTACCGAATATTAGAAAAATCACAGTAAATGAAAACTTTCACATAAACTACTACTGATGAGTCCTAATAATGACAAAGCAGCGGTGTCAAGATTTCTCTGCAGATGAATATGCTTCAGTAGCATATTTGAGAGGTTTCATTTATTGTAAATTTTTCTTTTCTGATGCTCTAAGTACAATATTGTACTTTTCTCTTCTTCATACTAATTACACATCACTCATTATGGCCCTGTAACTGCCACAGTTTTAAATTATTTGTACACAATACTTTCAAATATAAATAATTAAACAGAAATAATCTAAATCTTCCATCTATTAAATTCCACATAAATGAATTAGCCATTGTGTTACAATCTAATCGGAAAATGCTCAATGTAACACACATCTCAAGGCGATGGAGACTCTCTGTGCGATTTAGAAGTATTTTTAATTCTCCTAAAAGGATCTATTCAATAGATTACGAGTAGTTAAAATAATCCGCCCTATCTACTGTAATATAATACAGGCTGTATTCCACCGACAATATATAAGCATATTATATCCATAAGAAAAACGAGTAAGTATTTCACCAAAACTTTATTGTGAATAAAAGCTATTTTATAATATTGCTAACATAAAAAAGTAAGTGTCCGTAATCTATTCTGGTTGGATAAATACACCTACGGAGGAATAACCTTACTGACCAACAAAATAAATAAAAAATATGAAAACAAGGTGATACATTAAAAAAGAAATTAGCATGCTTTATATTAAAACAGAATCATTGGACGGAAGACTTACATAACGCTATCGGTCTGATAAATTGTACATTTAAGGGGAGCTAAAATACGAATGCATATTTATCAACCGGTACAAATAAGAAACAGCTTACACGTTTTTGGAATAAAAAATAAATACTTAAAGAAACGTAAAATAAATGTTATAAATTAAATTTTAATAAGCATTCCTTATACATTAAGAATATCCTATTTTCTATCAGATTAATGTAAACTATAATAAGCTACTTTATGAACACTGAAATATACTTTTACAACTATCAATAATATGAGTAGCTAGAAATAATATTCCCAGTTCCGTGTACTAAAGTATTTCTACAAATATAATAATTAATGAGAATTTTTTAGTGGAAGGCAATGATATAATTATAATGTAAATACAACCTTAGATAAGTTGTAGAGCACAGAAGATTAATTAATTAATACTCACTGAAGCAATATATCATAAAAGAGGTTCTAAAAGCCCAATATCAGTTCTATAATATGTAAGTATTTAAGATGCACTCACTAATTACAATATTATATATAAAAATTTAAAAAGCAAAACGTTAAAGAAGTGATTATGATTAGTTATCAAATTATCTAACATATTTTAGGATTAGAAGATAATGAGTTGCATTAATAAGGATAGATTTGAATTAAGAAAAATTTATAATTGGCAGATCTTTAAATTAAATTTTGTGACCTCAACCCTTAAATCCCCTAAAAATATATATATCAATTTAATTAATGTATGGTATTAATATGTGATGTAGTAATAATCTCTAAAATGGTGTGGAGTGAAAAATCGATGCCAAAGGCAACTCACTGTAAATAGAAAAAAGGTTTGCCATCTTTTACAGACTTTATCATTTAATGCATAACTAATCAACGGAAATAATAATTAATATATGCTCAGTAAAATAGTGCAACTAAAATAATATATAGTGTAGTTATTCCATTTTATTAGTGCGTATAATATGGGACATAATGTACATAATCTACTCCCTTTAACACGGTACCATATCCACCGGCGCGGCATAACTCTAAGACTAAACTCGACTGAAGGCGGAAGTGACCCCAACTGAGGCCTCCTGCAGTGGTCGACAACTAATACTCCCCCGGCCCCCTGCTGGTGATGCGGAAACAGTGGCCGTAGCAGAAGAGCTAGCCGCCTCGCTGATCTCTCTCGTCACCAGGGACAGTTCACGTTTCAGTGCAGCCACCTGTTGCCTGGATAGAATGACAAAGTGTTCCAGTTGTTATAATGAGGGTGATTTTCTATTGATAGTTACAAAGGTGCTACTAAAGGGGAGGGGTCGCCGTTGAGCGTTATACTACAGTATAATCCACTTATGGCGAGTTCGCTTATAAAAAGTAAGTTAACTCCTACCCAACTCTCCATACTCTCCAGTATACGTCACCCACAACAACCTCACCTGTACTTGACCACATGCTCCTGCCCCACACTCCATAATCTCCAGTATACGTCACCCACAACCACATCACCACTACTAGACAACCTCCTCC
>JAUZND010024151.1:0-24555 GCA_034780555.1 Coelogynopora nodosa | reverse complement strand
TGGCGACAAGTGTAGTGACCCAGCGTCTGTCAGTGGCCTTCACCGGTCCCCCCTCCCTCCTCCAGTTTCATCTCACTGTTCACCTTTTTCCATCAGTAGTAGAGTCAATGTTCACTCTGCATCACACCCCAAACTCCCCTCCTTTGCAGCCTACACAGACCTGGCGACAAGTGTAGTGACCCAGCGTCTGTCAGTGGCCTTCACCGGTCCCCCCTCCCTCCTCCAGTTTCATCTCACTCTGCTCACCGGGGGGGTAGAGGTGCTCAAACAACGCGGAGATGTTCACCTGTATCGGGTGTTTGAGGCGGTACAGGTCATGTGGGAGCCGAGCATGGTCACTATTGAGGTTTGTTGCAATGACTACTATCCCCTGTAATGTGGCTGTTGGTATTAAACAATATGATATGATTCATTTTGTTATTGAACATTTTTCTAATCTTTTAACGTGATTGAGGTAATAAGTTTAGTTTGCAATCAAACAGAACACAAAAATGTTTTTATAATATAAATCATTGACTTTATATTTGTTGAACGCTTCCTGCAAAATTATGTCAATTTAAAGTGATTAAGTCAAAAAGAAGTTGTTTCAACTAAAATTAAGTTTTATCAATTGTACGAGTTATTGTTGATAGTAGTCAAATGTCAATATAATATAAATTGTTTGGAATTCTTGGTACTTTTACTTTTGTGGATTCATTAATAAACACTACTATTCCCTTTATGTACATCTTCTTCAAAATAAACTATTTTAATTTAAAAATATATATTTTCAAAATATAAAATTTGAGAATTTTGTTATCGATTCATTTTAAAAATGTAAATTAAACCGAGCGTAAAATTTAGATATTATAATTTAATACTAATTTTTCATTTATCAATAACAAATTGATTTGTAATAAAATAGAAAAAACAACAACAATTCTAAGTATAACTTAACCTTTACGTCTTAGGTGTTACATTGCTAGAAATTGCTACATAGAAAAAAAAATGTCAATATTATTGTAATTTACTTAAAAACAAAACAAAATCTACTAACGATTGATACTAGCTTAATTCGTCTGGTTAAAGATAAGTATTTTAGTGGCAACTATTTTTTACACGGTTGCTATTTTATATATTTTTAGTTGTTGTTTATATTTCATTTGCTATTTATTGATATGCAACAACCAAACTAAAGTCAAAATTCAATTCATTAATAAATTGTGAAAGAAATTAGTTTTTTGAAGAAGGTAATACGTTTTCGAATTTAAAATATTTTAATAATTTAGCCAGTGTTTGCAAAATCTTGTGTTTTTTAATTTGATTTATACAAATTACATTTATATTATTGTGGAAATTGCTTGTTAATGAATAATATTTCGATAGTGGGATATTTATATTTGTTTAATGTCCTCATTCAGTGATGTTTACCAATTTCCGCGCAAGTAATTAAAATTAAGAGGTAATGCTTTTTACTCTTATTTAGTCTATATATAATTTGAAAACAGTTTATTAAGTGTTTTTTTTTAATATCGTTGACTTTCTAATGATGCCCACTTCCATCCTCCTAGTGGCAGTCCAATCCGATCAACGATATGTATGCCGACTCAGTTCAGACCATTGTCCTCAAGGCGGAACTGCAAGGCATGCCCTGGCAAGGTGCGTATCGTTTGATTGTAACGAGTCATCACTATTAAATTGTGTCGAATCGTGAATGGCTTTAATATTTCTACAAATTGCTCAGTATACTTTTTTAAACAACACCATTTTCGTTATTTTATGTTGCAAAACTTATATAAATAATTGAAGTTTGTTACCTGAAGAGAGTTCGGGTTAGTTAGCTTTTAGATTTGAGATAACTTATAAAATAGTGCAAGTTTATACATGGATCAATTTATAGCTGTGTTTAAATTAATAATTGGCTATCAAAATTAGCTGTCACATGTTTTCTGTCCAGCATAATATGTTTCGTAATAAATGTTAGTGGTAGGAGTTATGTCGACTCAGGATCACCCCCAGTCACGCTACTTTTCGATATATTTTTTATTTAACATTCATAAAAACGTGCAGCCTCTAGTGCATTATGGCTGTTTAGCAAGTCTGTGAGAAACTGTCGATTGATTAAAATAATGTCAACAGTTTTCAATCCATTGGTATGGAAAATATGCTGTATTGTTGTTTGCACACCATACATAAAATTTATGGGTAGTTGGTACAGGTTCATCCGGCATAGTTTTCAAATTGTTGATGACTCATAAAAACTCACACCTAGAATTAAATAAGTGCAATATGCTGTGCAAGGACTATCAGCTATTGTTATAGAAATGACATAATTAACTGAACTGTCGGATAATTTGCGGAATCGTAAACTGCTCATCGTGTAGTAGGTCTTGCAAGTTGAGTTTTTTAACTTGCAACAGAAAACTGGCACAGTGTACACACCCGTACACGCCACCTTTTTATAATCTCTGATTGTTCTTTGTATTGAGTAAGTAGTTCATTTGGAGTTGTTATTAAGTAGTGTGTTGAGTGGATTGCAAATGTTATGGACAACAAAATGACAACAATAACATATAATAATGTATACATGTCTGACTACTTCTTGTTTAATATTTCGATAATTCAACAATACAATACATATTTGGAGTACCTATATTATTAGTTTTGTAAAGTTAGTGTTCAACGTCTATTTAGTTTATACATTTAGACAAGGTAGTGCAGACTTCTGAAATGTATAGCTTCTGTTGTTCAGCCTGTTTTAAATGATTTCCCTTAAATAACAACAAGCAGGGACTTGTCATTTATCAGATTCATTAGTGTCGTACACTCGATAATTTCATATCACTGTTCTTGGAATAACCGTCTAATCGTCTCAATATTCTTATCAACTTTCTTTCTGCAGAAGTCTATGCGACTACATAACATTGCTTATGCATTCCAATACATAGTATGAAAATGCAATAACTATTTTACAATAATTATTTGTAAAGGCGAAATAATTTTTTTGGCGCGACAAATATTGTCAACTCGTAAGCTAAAGAAAGGCGAATCCTTGGATGAATATCTCCAATGTTTGTGCTCTATATGGATAAAGGTTGTAAGAATTTTAAAGCCACACAAAAAAATTTTTAAATAGGCTTAATCGTTAGAAATTATTTTGTGGAAATATTTAATAAATTCAAAACTGAAAAACATTATAATGTGTAAGCAATCATAAAAATTAAGAAAATATGAAAAGATCTAGTAAAATATAATGTAAAACATTGGCCGAAAGTTAGCGGTAATTGTTGTGAAATTTAGAGAATAACCTTTTTCTTTATTAAACGCATGGAAATAAATAGCTTTTGCTTTGAGAGTTTTACATTATGACGCACTTCTTATATATATTGACTTAATAACCATCCCATTTGGATGGAAACGTGTTTAGCATTAGTTCAATATTTCAGTGTTCGTTGAAAACCTAAAAAACTTGAAATATTTAGGATTTTTGTTATTTGTGTAAAAATTAAATCTTACTCAACTAGTGTTATGCTTCTTTCGAAAAATGTTTGCCTGTGAAAAATAAATGTATGCCATTATTGAAAAACGTATTCCTCCACCCACTTGTCCCCTAATTCGCCCATGTTTTGATCGTTCTCTCTCTCTCTCTCTCTCTCTCTCTCTCTCTCTCTCTCTCTCTCAGGAATCCCTCAGCTGGCAAGTTTGGACGACGCCCACTTCCGTCGCTCGGTCTATCAAACTCTCGCCGACATGTTCGGCAAGGGTAGCATCGCCCCCGCCTCGATCGATAAGGTGGAGACAGCGGACCAGATCGAGGTGACTGTTGGCGACGTGAGCGCCCAGGTGCACCTCAAGGATATGGTGAGAGAGCTGCCGCTGTTTAGGCATCATGCGGTGGAATCTTGCTTCTTATAGCATACTCTAATTGTTGTGCTGCTAAGGAGGAATCGTCTCAAATATTTTAAGAGAACGCTAATGGCATGACGTGTTCGTGGTCAGTAACATTTAATTGACTAGAAAACAATAGAAAAAATAGGTCAAAATCTGAAAATAGATAATTTTTTTCAAAATAAAACTTGTAAAATCGGTTTTATAAAAAAAATGTTTGAAAGTTGTTGTTCTTTAATCTCGGCCAAAATTTCCATAAATTATATGTTAACAGTA
This sequence comes from Coelogynopora nodosa, assembly GCA_034780555.1. Taxonomy (NCBI): domain Eukaryota; kingdom Metazoa; phylum Platyhelminthes; order Proseriata; family Coelogynoporidae; genus Coelogynopora; species Coelogynopora nodosa. The sequence continues at coordinate 20,412 of JAUZND010024151.1, read as the reverse complement.
AAAATAATAAGTACTGTCAAATATCAGTCAAAATACACATTGTTGCACAATTTACTTTTTGTTTTGGCTTTTTTGTGGCTTTTTGCTCATAAATGTAGAGGTGGAATATTTTCGAAAATTATGTGAGAAAATGCATATTTTGTCAAACTATATGTGACATTTTCAAGTGACTTTGGAAAACTCTTCATTAAATCTCCATGGTGATTTTTGTCAGAAAAGTTTAAAAACATATTCCTTCATAAAAGGCTTCGACTTTTAAATAGATCGAGAAGGGGAAATGTATTTACCGGCCACAGCTGCTTTATGCCCTACATGAGACCGCATAGTGTACCGGATGTAACGATTCATTTCAGACGGTCTTCTGTGACGAAGATCCCAAATTGGAGCATCTCGTTGATGTCGCGGTACAGCGTCTCCAACAAACCCTTCTTCCAGTCCAGGTTCCTGCGACAACCTAACAGTAACGGGGGATGTTTGTTGTGCTGCTCTGCTCTGTCGCCGCTCATTCTGGACTGATTAACTCATTTCTGGACCGCTCTTGTGATTGATACAGTGTGGTACCTTTTCATCAACCCCAATTCCCCTCCCTACTTTGTTGTCAATGTAATATTGCATTTATTGAAAATATATTCGAAAGATTTTATATGAGTGTTTTTTTAAAGAAATTTTTGCTTTGTTTTGTTTTGTATGGGTTCAAATTTGTTATTCTAAATATTATTTACGAATACCGTTTTTACTTTTATGTTACTTTATTTTTTTAGCTTTATATGCCTTTCGTTGAAATATTTATTTCTTATTGTTGTGTCGAAAATTAAGCGTATTACGGTTCAATTTTTTTCAAATTTTATAGAGATTTACAAAGCGACATTTTTGGAAGCTTTGGAAAGCGTCAGAATAAAAATAAATGTTACGTGATACCCTATAAGCATCTTTTTTCAAATGACCTCTTTTAAATAAAAACTTCCGCATATCTCAGTCTTTTACTGGCAAATAAAGCTAATTTAAAATGCTATTCCTGTGTTTTTGGACATAAGGAATCCAGTGGTACCTTTTTTAGATCTATTCCACATATTGATACGCATTTTTTACGCACACGTGAAGGTGACAGCAGTATTGCAACACTTTTATGTTGATGTATTGATTGGAAGTATTGTGTAGCTAATTCACAATAACAACAAACCTAGAAATAGCTCTTTTGATCGCAGAACAACTCATAATATTTACAAAAGCAAAAATGTTACAGTAACCCGTTTACAAAGCACATTTAAAATGTTGATAAATTATGGTGACAGTAATTGAAAAATACACATGAAACCACACTTCGATTTGGCCTCACATCAGTATATATAAGGACATGTAATTTATAAGTTACGGTAACAATTTTTTCAAAATTAATATTTATTTAAATATTGGTTACTTGTAAAGAAATAAGTAAAACAGTTTAAAAGAAAATTGGGCCGTTGATGGACTTTTGATCATTTTACACTTGTATGTTTTGTTTCATCATTACAGAGGATCCAATTAGAACCAAATTAGCGGTAGTACACCTCCCAATATGTTTAACCACTTGTCACCGGAGTGGGACCAACGTGGTCCCAAGATAAGATTTAACTCGTAACACATAGCTAAATGCACTGATTCATGTGGTTATGATTTACTGAAATATGTAGGTACTCATTATGACGTTAGAACATGTATTGCTACAAAATATTACTTTCATCACATTTATTTCACCTTCTTTTGTTTTTGAATTACACTAAATAGCACATGTATAATGAACATTAAATATTTATTAAGTGTTTTTGAAATAGTCCCCAATTTACATAATGTGCATTATAGATCACATTTATTTAATTATCTTTTGATTTACAGTTACACTAATTAACGCAAATATATAATGAACATCTAATATTTAATAAGTACCTTTCAAGTAGTCCCACATTTTCAAAATTTTTCATTCAATTGATCAATTATTTCCATAATAATTCATAAGTATAATTTCAGTTATAACATAAAGCACAAATTATTTGTATTGTATTCAATATATTTAAATCATACTATTATTAATACATACCTTCTAAAGACTTGTCGAGCTACAATGTATTTATATTTTCAAAAAAATTAATCAATTAGTATAATTTTTATTACCGGATTACGTCCTAAACTCCAGTTTAAGAAAACCAATATGAACCAATGATATATGCTATAACTTTTGATAAATGCATCAAATTGACTTGATTCATTTTGCATATGATTCCAGATCAGAAGATCTATAATTAATAGTTTGATATATTTCTTTATTATAATACTACTTATATGAAAATCTGGTGTTGACATCGCTGACAAGTGTATGCGAGGCTTGAGCTACAAGTGCAGGCGCTGGCCCTATTCGATTTTCTCAAACACTGGACATTGCCGGCAACACAGGAAGCATCGTGTATCATGATAAAAAAAATCGGAGAGGCACGCAAACAGGGGCAGCATTATTCTTTTCTGAAAAAGGTTGGGTATCAACTAATCAAAAGTCATATCCGCAGACGGCTACAGCACCCAAGTAATCTAAGACAGACAATTCAGACTGTCATGACATATCTGGGTTACGAAATTCCAGCCGGCCCGCAAGACGAGGCAGCCCGATGTCGGGAGAAAAGCAAGCAATGTGCTTTCTGCCAAACTCGGAAAGATTGCAAAACATTTGTTTGTTGTTCCAGATGTGACAAGCCACGTTGTAACGAATACAGATCTCACATTTGTCGAGAATATGTTTAGCTTATGTAGATATATCTTCTTCAGGATAATCACACTTTTGTTAATTCTAAAATTAATTTGTTTTATTCACAATTATATAAAATAAAACATTTTTAGAAAATATTGTTTTTTTGTTCGCCACTAATCTTAGTTCGAAAGTGCTTTTTTAGTACGATAAACAAGCTATTATATCACAATTCCATTATTCTGATAACCTACAAATATTTGTAGATTAAGTGATTAATTGATTTATTTAATTGGAAACCCTCATGGGTTTGATGATACAAGGAGTGCAATACAGCAAATCAAAAAATATAAAATAAAAACATATAGGCATAGAAAAGCATAACAAATGACTATAAAAAAAGAAAACCAATACACAGGCTGCTAAACACAAGTCAAGAGTCTATGAAGTCAAAATCTGGCTGAGTAGTGTGGGAGGAACGAACAGCGGTAACGTTCAGTGCGACATGGAAAGGCATACTGTCTTCGATGTCGCAGGACCTGGTCGATGGGGGTAGAATGGTGCCTTTGTAATTTGTTGTGAAGAATCCCCTTTCCAGATTCAAGAATAATCTTGAAGAATCCAAAGGCCAAGGAATCTCTGTAGTCGCCAAACAATTTCTCACCTGCAGTAGCTAGGGCTTTTGAGTATGACAAGTTCGGGAAAACTATTCGGTAAACACGCCGTTGCACTGCTTCCAGGTCGTTGGACTGAGCTTGGGTTAGCGATGAGTGCCAGACGGAGCTCCATAGTGCAGAGAATAGCTCTTATGTTGGCATTATAGAAAGATATAATGTGTTTGGGACTGACTTTGGCTCGTATAAGCATTCGCACGAAGTAGATACGCTGATGGGCCTTCTTGGTGATTATTTCTGTGTTATCGCTCCAATTTAGGAAGTCATTGATGGTACATCCTAAAATGTTGGCTTTAATTACCGGCGAGATTTCAGTTTCATGGATGTACTACGGGTTCCACAAACAGGCTCGGCGTCTAAAGGCGATGCGGAGTTCTTGCGTTTTTGCAGCGTTAAGTCGCATATTATTGTCTTCTGTCCACTTGATTGTAGCTTAAAAACGAGTTTGGAGCGAGGATTCTTCAGGATTGTCTAAAGAATCCTCGTAATGTAATAAAATACTAGTAATGTAATATCTAAAAATATATGTATCATCCTTTGGTGTGTAGCAGAAAACAAAATACTTGTTTCGTCCGCAACGCTTGACAACCGTTAAATGTTTAAAAGTGTGTCTGGAATCTAACACTATAATCTAACTTACTATAATTATGAGTAAAATACGGTTGACCTACATAACAATACCAAGTTATAGTTGACCTACATAACAATACCAATTTATAGTTGACTTACATAACAATACCAAATTAGAGTTGACCTACATAACAATACCAAATTAGAGTTGACCTATATAAGAATACCAAATTCGAGTTGACCTACATAACAATACCAAATTAGAGTTGACCTACATAACAATACCAAATTAGAGTTGACCTACATAACAATACCAAATTAAAGTTGACCTACATAACAATACCAAATTAGAGTTTACCTACATAACAATATCAAATTAAAGTTGACCTACATAACAATACCAAATTAGACTTGACCTACATAACAATACCAAATTAGAGTTTCTTCGGTAATTTAACTTATATATACAGTAAATAAGGAGAGGGGATTGGGGTTCAAATAAGATTTTTTCCCCCTTTAAAATTATTTGCCTGGCTAAGTTCCGTGCTAACTAAATAAAACAATGTTAAAGTTACCTCTATAATACGGACCAAAGTCATTCTATTTAAAAAAAATTCTAACCGAGAACATTCTTCCATAACAAAATCAGTCGTCAATTAGTTTTTCATATTTTCGTAACTTTTTATTACTTTTCATCTTTTTCAAAATCGTTGCATAACTTTTTCGTGAAACTGTTTAATGTACATTTAATGAGGTAAATTGTTGCAAAAAAACATACGTCCATCTCAAAAAAGTTAAAAGTTAACTTTTCTAAAAAAATATTCATTACATTTTAATATACTCTGAACTATAATATTTTTGCAGTATTGTTTTGCGTATCGTTTGTAAAATAGTCCCCAGCTGTATTTGTTTTCTTAATAAGCTAAGCGTTATCGTTCCAAGGACCTGCTTAGTCATTTGTAATACATGTTTTGTTATACAATATTACATTTACAAAAATGATAATTATTAAATCAGACTGATTTAATGAGATAAAAACACAATAATGTACTTAAAATATGCTTTTCATTTATATATGGTATATTGTGTAAAAACTGGAAGGTTTAAAAATACCTATCAAACTTTAAAAAAAATTATAAACTTTAGTTTATATTTTATATTTTCTACACTACTTTTGACACGTTATAAGTAGCGATGTAAAAAGAAATTGTTGATAGTAACCTCAATGTTTTAAAATGACAGATTTCAGTACTATTGTAGAAAGTTTTGCTTAGCGTTAAAATTTTTTATTCCTAAATGAAACAATATTATGAATATATATAATACTAATGGGAAACCAAATTTAAATGTTGTTGCCACTATTCACTACTTAAAGCAAGAAACCTGTTGGTGACAGAACCTCTCATCCTAATACTACTGCCGCACGTGAGGTTTCCAATACTATTTAGCCTACCAACTGCAGTCATATTAATTTACATAAAAATGTAATGTTTTTAAAAATATCAACGAGAGATAATTGTTTGGTTCATTATTTACGTCATCATATTTATTTTATTAAATGATACGAAATACAAAATAAAGTTTTAATAACTATCCAACAATAAAGTTACTTACATTTATTAACATTTGTAATAGTATGCATTTCATGCGCTTAAGTACGTTTTCTTTAAATAACTTGGTTTTTCATTATAACTGCGAAATGCTGTAAGGTAATGCCTATCTAGTAATATAATACCGTTAAATATTTATGAATAAAACTGTCTATAAACACAACAGAAACATTTTCTCGTAAAGAGGACCGACCATCCAGGATTCGCTAATGATAAAAGAGAAAGTCTGCGGCGTAATTAGGAATTTTAAGGAGGGAAGTGAAGTTTTTTAAAGGTTCATCTTTTTTATGTATTTTTGTGCAAAACATTCTAAAAAAAGTAGTTAACCTTAATTTTGAAACACATTTTATGTTTCCCAAACAACCCCACCCTTCCCCATATCCACCCCTGACAGCAGTATTTAATAAATGTTGAATACTTTTTCATAAATAATTTGTAATCAAACTTCAATGTTAACTTCAAAGTTATTGATTCTGAAAATAACGTTTATAAATTGTTTTTGTTAACATTAGAATCGCCAACGTAACGGTAAAAAGTTGTCGTATAGAGACCGTCAAGATGAGTGAAAGGGGGGTATCAATATTTAGTGAAAAGCCTTCTGGAACTTTAGTTATGATGTCATCACTATTTAAATATGTAACTATTTAAATCACTTTTGCTAAAATTACACATTATATATAAAAATTGTCTTATATAAAATATATTTCAGGGATATAATACGTATCTATTAATATTGTGACTTTTATTAGTATGATACATTTTTGTGAAACATAGTGTCTATAGTCACTCTATGATAGCTATAAATTAGACTTACTTACAGCATTTAAAAAGTCGATCAATCTATGAAATAACTGAAGACAAACAACACAAATTTGGTTGTTTAAGTTTTTTAAATTGTAGAAAACAAACATTTTGTATGTGTTTTAAAATTTCACAGAACTCCGTATTGCACTTTTTATACTACAATAGTGAAAATGTAACAATTAATTATTCCCCTTGTCATTGTTGCATATTGTGTGTAGCTGTTGAAATACTAATAAATCCTTGTTCTTTTTTAACTAGCGTGTTTTTTTGCCTAAATCCTTCAGTAAAATTAGAATTCTTTTTCTGCATTTCTTAAAAATGTTGAATGTCATTATTTTACTTTCGCTTTATTTCTGAAGATGATTAATAATGATCGAAACATGTAATAAATAAACTTATTAATTAATAACGGGACACCAAACATTATGTTTTACCTTTTTGCTTCTTCTGAAAAATAGATGTGGTTCTTTTAATTAAACTTTTCAATGCTGTCAAACTATTTAGTTATTTAACAATCTTGTTGTGACAGGCCTTACATATAGACGCTTACATTGAAACCGCTATTTAAAGCAAGTTAATTTACTCAACAATACCATTGTATTAAAATCAATACATTAAATTATATAGAGGAAATTCGTTACATCCAAAAATAAAATAAAAAAATGTCTTAAATGATAAATCTTAATCAGCTTCTGGCAAGATTTTTTTAAATATATATATGTAAAATTATTTTAGCTATTTTTTTGATTACATGATTATAATATGCAATAACCAATTAATTAATTTTTTTCAAAATGAATGATATTATTTTGTATTTCTTTTTGTATATTTTTGAACATTATAATCTTCAGTTTTTTCTGGATGTTCCAAAAGTAAAATTAATTATTAGTAACTATATTGAAAAAAAAATTGTACAAATTAATGCTTTTTCATAATTACATGTAACGGTCCATTCGATTTGTTTGATAAACAATAATTGTATAATATAATGTTTTAAATAAATAAATATGTTCGACATTTGGTCAAAACATAAAATTATGATCCATTTGCAGGTTAAATATTCTCCACATTATAAACTTATGAGCCTACTTATACAGATAATAGGACATTAAATTTAGTTATATCATATGAAACCATCATAATTTAATTTTTTTAATACCACTGATATATTATTAATTCTTCATTTACTCTTGATTTAATTATTTCAAAAGTAATTCAACTTATATTTGATAATGCTCATCACTTAATTAGTTATAGTTTTGTTGATTTTGCACTAGTTTTTCAATCTTTGCATTTTTTTAAAGTAACTACGATAATATGCAATTTATTAAATGACAAACCAATTTGCAGTGGATACACTAATTTTAATCGCTCTGGTAGCTACGACGTAAGTTTGAGAGTCTACTCAGCAAAAGAATGTTACACGTACGCAATATCGGCGACCTTGACCTAATAATGGATGAAGGACAAGCTATTTGGCAGATGAGTAGCATTCTGTGCAGAATTGTTACACATAGTTAAATAGAAACTTCATATTTTGTTAACATCTTAAAGTACTTTTAAGATTAGGGTGACATTTTGAAGTCCTGTATATATGTTTGAGTGATCGGCTTCGAGTGTATTTATCGTTAGTAAAATATTTAAGTCTTAAATTATATATATAAATAGGCTCACCCCATGCATTTGATATAAAAAATATTGTTATTAATATAATAAGGAGTATTGTTTAACGATAAACAAAACAATACTTTATATAATTTATAGATATAGATCAATACTAAGCATATTTCTTAAATTTACCTATGTCAAAATATATGTTGGTAGTCTATGCCGACAAAAATTACAATTATTATAAAATACAAATAATACATTTAAACTATAAAGAAAGAAATGCTGTAAAATAATGATATAATGTTAGAATATAATATTAGAATTCATTCGACATAATCTTAAATATAATTTTTTTTATTATTCTACAATTTCAACATATTGAAAAGTAATAAATACATCTCATCATAATAACAAACATATATATACGTATTTATATATTTGTATTATAGATTATATCTAGAGAGAGTACTGCTTCGATGCTGTTATAGTTTTAATGTATAGGCAATACAAGTAATTATTTCCAGTTGTAGGTTATGATTTATTATAGCTTATATATAATAAAACAGAATTAACGAAGCTTCAACGGTCGGAGGACCATGAGATCCAAACGTTGTGTGAATCCATAATTCAAATTAACTCAAGTAAGTATGTAGCAAAATTCAATAGAGTCAGTTAAAGACTTTTTCGGATCACGTTTATGACCAATAATAATATAATTCGGCCACGAATGGACATATAAGGCCTATGCCTGTTTCAGTTTTTAAACATAAAAACATTTTGCCGTAAAATTATAAAAATGGTACTTTATTTATAATATATTTAATTTTAATGTTAAATTTAAAACATTTAAATATTTTATTGAGTAATAAAATAGAATTAATATTAAAAATGTGGATAGAAATTCAATTTTCTCTACATTTTGGTAATACTAGTTTAAAGAACAATTAATAATCAATTTTGTAATATTTTAAAAATTATATTGTTTAATTAACAATACTTAAGGTTTAAAGTAGATTATTTTAAATTTGTGTTTATAATTTTTTTATACATTATTATGCATCTTGTTCGTGTATTGTTAGGCATATATCTTTTTGATATGAAAATATCATCTTGAAAATTACATAATAAAGTTACAGCAGAATTAGTACAAAATAATATCATGAAAATGATAGAAGAGTATAGCTTCTTCATTCTAATGTTTTGGTAATCATTTATTATTTTTTTTCTATGTGATCAGTCACGGTGTATATATAAATTAGGAAATACATAGGTCCCCAAAGTTAACATAGTTATAACATTGTTTAATATCGATACCGATTGGTATCTGTCAAATACTTATAAATCAATATCTATGTCATAAATCAATATCCATAAAATATCCCTCATAGCCTATATATAGCAAAGTATTCTTTGCAAATTAAGTAATGATGTAATGTATTCATTTTATAGTTAATTATCAAATTAGTCATCTGTTATCTTTTGATATAAGCAAATTCGCTAATCTACAACGTAAAAAATGTGAAGTTATGTACTATTATAATATTGCATTATTCAAAAATAAATTTTAATTTCAAAATGTATAATTTTTTTGTTAAATATTTTATCATTATTTAAAATAGATTTGTGTGGGCCATCCTTTATTTTGAACAGCAACACAAATTTCGTCACTAAAAATACAATGATTCTTGTTAATAATATATAACAAAAAGGTGACATGCAAATAATATATTAATATCGTGCTGGAAATTATTTTAAATTTGCAAAAGAAAAACAATAATGATGATCAATAAATAATAAACTAGAAGTAACGTGGATTCATTTAATATATTTTAAAAAAATAAGTGATCACATCAAATGTAGAGTTAAAGTCAGTTTAATGTAACAAATAAAGAGCAATATATATGAAGAAAAAACAATGATTGAACGTTTGAAACTTTTGAATGTCATTGCAATTAGAAACATTACAATGCAACTTCGATACCACAGAGGATTCTTACATAATTTTGAGTTCTCTTATTAGTCTGTTTTGTTTATATTGACAATGAGACGAGTTGGCTGCTGAAGTATTTGTTATTGTCGGTATTTCCAGTTCACTTTTGTATAGAAAGCTGACATGACTGCAATTGTTAATTGGTGCCTCCGTATAGATATAATATCGTTCGCAATAATTAAGAGCACAGTTCTCAGACGCACTTCATAAAATGATTTATTAGTTTGGGTTATTTTTGATTATATAATTGACAATTGAATTCCTAAGATAAAAGCCTGTCAAAAGACAGTCGTAAGACAGATATTGCCGAGGATGTGATTAATAACAATTATTTAAAGCAATAATATAAAATTAATTATTATTTATAATAATACATTATTTATTAATAACTTATTTAAGGAATTAGATTAAAGCAATAATATAAAATTAATTATAATTTAAAATAATATATTATTTATTAATAAATTATTTAAGCAATTAGATTAAAAAATAGAAACTGTTGGAGTTAATTAAAAACAAAAATTGGGATAGGAATAGGATCATATACTTAAAGATTAATACATTGATGTTTAATAGTATCAAATTTACATAATAAATATTTTTTGATTTTCGGTAGTCAATTGTATTTTCTCAGTTTCAACTTTATAAAATGTTTAGTTATAATGTTGGTAAATATTTTAGTTTTCTTTTCAAGATTAATGAAAAAATTACTTGTACTGTTTTATATACTTTTTATTTTCATTCATTCGTATATTTAATGATAATTAATAATTTCACTTACGTATAATTATACATATTTTATTATTAATATACCTATTACAATTGAATTAGTAGAGACACAATTTTCACTTTCTTTAATATTGTTTTTAGCATATTTATATATTTTTAATTGTACTATTAGTTTCTATCAACAAATAACACATTATATTATTGTCGAATAACTATATTCAACATTATTTTTATCCATGTGTGAATGCGTTTATTTTCATTATTTGGAAGCATTTTAAAAGTTACCATTAGTGGTTCTGCAAATAATTATTTTATGAATGAATTATTAGCCATAAAAACGATGACTCTCGTTCACATTTCTGCTCTTGTGTTATTCTAACAAATTTCTATGCAGGTCATAAACAGTTCCACATATTATTTAAATATCATTGATACTATTGATCAATACATTTTATTGACTATGTTTGTATTTGTATTCCCCTGAATTGAATTACCCTCTTCTACGAATATATACTTACCGGCGATCGCCGACCCATCCACTTACTTTTAGTGTTCTTGGACATCTTCTATTTTACAGTTTGCACCATCTCGGTATTAAATATATTTAATTAATATGATGAGAAAATCTGATTTGCTATTGACTCAAAAGATTCAGTTCTGATTACGGATGATCTATCGACAGTATTTGAAAAATTAATATAGAAACCATGTATTGTTAGATGATTTTAAGAAATATATACCAAAAATATGCATCAGACTAAATCCCGATTCACATTACTTGCGTTTGCGTGTTGATGTTCGTGAGCATGTATATCTACATGTGTGTGTGGGTGCTGACACACGTACATGCTCATGCAGAAGCTGTTAGAAAATTACACAAAACAAAGCATGAAAGTATCATTCACATTATCTGCATGACGTATACTTTCGTGTATACAATAGTATGACACCATCTGCAGCGATAGCATATATATCGATTGCTGTTCTTATTAATAAGGTTTCTCGAAAAATATGACGGTGAAATAACTAGCTTGCCTAAATTTAATTTAACCGAAATGTCATTCTGCACTCTGCACGTACTTCCTATATATCTTTACCATTAAATGGTATCAACTTGACACCTAATAATGAACCCCTTAATCTCATTTTGATATTTGATCAGAAGTTTTCTCATCGATCGCAAATGTCTGTGAAGCTTACTATTAATCTGGATGAAACAAATCTGGAGCGTGATATATCTTCATCCTAAATATTCCATCGTAATTCTATGACATACTTTTTTTATATCGCACCTTGACAATTACAATGCACTTCAGATTAACAATATTCGTTCACCGGGCGTGTAGAATGACATAAAATGTATTCCCACATAGAATATCACTAGAACCTTACAATATCATCAGACTTTACGTAATTGATAGATTTACGAGTCAAGCAGAAACTTCAGTAGATTATACAAATTATACTAAATTGCTAAGGACCTGCCGAACCTGATTGAATTCAGTATCTTATTTCATCACAGCTCATTTAAAAGTCTACAAAATTCGAAGTTCAATATAAATTTATTATTAATTATGATTATAAAATATTTCTTTAAATTTGTATTCTATTGATAAACAATAACAAAAGCTAGCTACAGTTTTAGTTACTAAAACTATTTTTCCTTAAACAAAAAACTCCTAATAAAATACATCTCTATATTTATTTCAAATTAATTTAACTAAAATACAAGTTAATAGCTAATAATAAGATGGAAGCCTGTACCGCGTCTGACTGAGACAAGTTATTATAATTAAAAATATACTGTATATTTAAGACTACTGGTATATACTACTAAATGCAACGACACAGTTTCGACCTTATCATTATTATTCGACCTCATTATTATTTTGGTTTCATGAAGCTTTCGTAAATACAATCGAATCTTTTCTTATGTTAAATTTGTGAGAACTCTATACCTATCGCAAACTAACTAGCAATAGTATAATTATTACAATGCCTCGTAATAAATAATATATATTCGTAGCATTATATACAAAATTTATAATAATTAAATTTTAAATTTTATTATATATTATATAACTTATACAAACAAATTTTACAACTAGTTATATTTATTAAATCATTAAATAATGTACTTTATATGCAATAACTCAATTTAATAGGAAATCGATTGATGATTATATTCATTATAATTCTCAATAAAATGTTATATTACTTATAAATTATAAATGAATATATAATATATTTCGGATACATATAATTGCGTTTTAATAATATTATAAACGATATATTATAATATAAAATTATAGTTTGCAAATAGAAAAATTAGTCAGAAAATTAGAAGGTAAAATAAACAACATAATAAATGTATATTATTATTTAATATTAAATAGCGCAATATATATTATTATTAATTATTATTCTTAATATTATTCTTAATAATTAATTTAAAGGATAGTGTAGTAGTCCGAAATTTAGGTATCACCCAAAAAGTGGAAAGATTTTTGCGTTTCTGAACGCAGCCTCTCAATCTCCACGGCCAGGCGCTTCTTCTCCGTTGCGAGTCGCTCTTGCTCCACAAAAAGCCGTTCCCGCTCCAGCTCCAACCTCTCCTTCTCCATCGAAGCCCTCTCCGTCTCCAGCGATAACACGTCCTTGATTGTCGTTGTAGTAGTGCGCGCCCGCTTAGGAAATGGGCTACATTGAGGTACTCGAGCAGCGCTTATTCCAGCGATATTTGTCTCATCGTCCTAATCCAAAGTCATCACTGATGCCGACTGAGAGATGTCTGTCTATCCAGTGACCCCTTCCAGGCTATCTTTCGGGATGAGAGAAAGAACTCGGGACTCGTTCTCGGTGATGGGGACCTCCAACGATGGCCCGCCTCCCGTTGAGTTAGAATTGTTGCGGTTGGTGACCGCCTTCTTTTTAATCCTTGACGTGTACTCTGTCCATTTCTTCTTACACTCGACCACTGTACGTCCAATTACATTTGCGCTGACCCTTTCTGAATTTCTTACCAATTGTGCAAATCTATAATCACTAAAGCTGATAATAATCTTTTTCGTAAAATTATCTTGAACCACAGTCCCATTCTCTACAATCTTCTCCCTCCCGAAAATATCCATCAACGTAATTTGCGAGGCCGCGTGCTCAACAGACAGATTCCTACTCTTTATAATAGTAACATAACAAATTTGATTTATCGTGTCCTTTACGATCTCCACTAATTCATTTGTTCATGTTTGTTTAATTTTAACCTTTTTTTCTATTCTGTGTCAACTATTGAATCTTCATTCTCTTTTTTGTAAGCATAGTGCGTGTGACATTTTGCCAATAAAGCAAGTTATCACTGTTATTATAGATAATTGTTACCTTTTCTTAAATACTGACAGTTTGTGATGTGTACAGTTGCAAAACATTTGTTTTAATAATTACACAATGAATATATGCATAATGCATTTTTTCGGATGCTGTAAAATAAAACGTTTAAACATTACCTTAATAATCCCATTAATGATTAATGTTTTAATAAACTTTTTTATATGTTGGCAGATTTTTATTGAAATAGTTACAAATTATGTATAATTACGCACCAGTAATATTTAGCATGAAAAAAATCACTAGAACAGTTATCCACATGCTGTACTATAATATTGAAATTTCACATTAAAATACATATAAGATGAAAAAAAAAATTTTCATAGATTTATTTGAATAATTACACCATCAGGACATAATGCTCTTAAAGACATTAGTGCGCTTATCTACATATATACAAGTCTACCTTTGGGCGTAAAAAAGGTAGACAACTACAGTTGTACAGCAACTCCTTCTTTGACGAACGGTCGGACAAGTAAAAATATAACACTTTTTTTAATTGTCATTTAATGCAGTACTATAATGGAATATAGCAGTTTTGATTCATACCAATTTTTATCAAGAATATATCAAAACTACATGTTTTAAAATATTGCCATGGTGTTAAATATATATATATAATAGGCCTACAATAATTAGTACATAGTATGCATCATTTTAAAGAGACTATAAGTTACAGGTTAGTTATGGACAGATAAAATCATATCACTCGAATGGAGAACAAGTGGAGTCGAAATTTTAATTTCAAGCACTGTATGTAAACAAAACTGTTTTATAGGTGTATACTTGTATTATGCGCAATATTGCACATTGTACTTTAACTGACTTACTAACTAAATCTTAATTCTAGAAAGCCGGGAACACTATCTATTTAAAAATTCACATTATCTATAACTATAAAGTAAAATGGTGCCATAAATAAAGAGAACACAAGATTCTCTAAAATTTGTCTGAAATGGCTGAGTATATATAGTATAATTGGTATTATTTTGGGTACTGGTTTACTGATTTTGTGTTGTTACTAACTATATACTTCATTCATAAAACACATTAGTTTGTCATTTTTGTTTTCATAATATAATCTTAAATATTATATTATCAATTTCAGCATAATGTTTCAATAAATATATTATAATTAATAATGTTATAAACTTAATGGTTGTGTAAATAAATGTATGAATGAGTGATATTTACTTTTCACAAGATTTAGGGTATTACTTTTTGATATAATATGTAATTAATTTTCCATACTTTTATAATTCATATGGTACCTACAATATAATGGTATTAAAGGGAAAAAACATTTACCAAAATTGATGAAAACTGTTTCATTTTAATCACTAATTTTAAAATCTTTAATTTAGCCTACATATGCAAAACCTTCTTCATGAATCTCCTGTGGTTTTGTCTTCCTTTTCAAAATTATTCTTTAAAACAATATTAAATTGTAAACGATCAACCTGAAATATCACAGATCTCAATAATAGCCCATTCAAAATACATGATGTTGATGATAGTTTCTGAGTCATGCAAAACATTCTACAGAGCCGACAAATCAATTAAAAATATGTTTTCTATATTTAACCATATTCATGTCAAATATAGGATAAATGATAATTACCGGGAATTAAACAATTATATGCCTCTCAAAGATCTTTGTCAAAACTTATTTTAATGTTAACATATAATTTATATACTGTATGTATATAATGACCAATTTATAACTAACTATATGTTATTCGTAGTCTATATTATTGTCGTCTAAAAATGAATAAATAGGGCTTCAAGCGCGCTCCAATATTTCATTTGAATAATTTATTTGGTTATTAATTTATAATTATAATTCGACTTTTCATATTATTGATTCAACAATTTCAATTACTATATACAATTAGCATATATATTTTGATCAATTTGTTTTGTGTTAATATATCGATTAACGTTTACAATCCTCCTTGATTAATTACTTAATTTAGATTAAATTTTAGATAATACAATAAAAAAAACTTAATTTTATTTCATAAATACCAGGAATTCCTAAATCTCTTTTGTAAAGCATTCATTGGTAGCTATACTTAAAAATTCCAGTTACTATTTGAACTATTGTATATCATTATTGTATATCAATATTGTATATCATTGTATATCATTATAAAATGAAACTAAAATTAGTCTACGTAACCACTGTAAAATATTATTTAAGGTACCAGTTATTTCCTAATGGAATCGCTTTTTGGTATTCAGTACAGACGTAAAATTGGTAAATAATTTAGCTAACAACATTTCAATATTAAGGTATAAATAGTAAAATAATAATACTAATAATAGTAAGTTATTGTTAATGTACATTATTTAATAATTTTGTTTTATTAATTTAAATAAATTAATATATTTTTTTAACATATGTATTAATCCTCGCAGCCTTGTTGGAGCGTACGCAACGTTTGGCATTTTTATCCACAGATTAACTTATTAACTTATTAATTATATGTGATTTCCTCTATCAATTTATGTAATAATATGAGTGTCAATTTTATATATTATGAGAAATGAGATTTTTTATACATTTTATCGAATAAGTCACAGAAAAATATATGTAATTCACTGGACGGGAAGTTCTCAGAAACTGTAATGTTTAAAATACTTGATTATGCTTTTACTAAATTTTATTTTATGGTGAAAGTTTCTCACCAACTTAACTTTATAAAATGACTAAACGCAATGTATTAAAATTTAAAAATCTGAATCGAAAGGGGACCACCAATAAGCTTACTGTATAATAATAATATGAAAGTATTGATCAAGTAGTAAACAGGTACGGTCCGCTAATGAGACTAATCAGATAATAGGGTCGAAACGACATAGTACGGTTCTCTCCTTGCTTCTAGTAGTGCGTAGTACTAGTAGTCTAAAATCTGCTCTTTAATTCTAAATTAAATGCAGAAATTAATATATCAAAAATAACTTTTTTGTGTTATTGATTTTCTTATTAAATTCTATGTAACATATAAATGGGAGGTGCACTGCACATTTTATGTACAAAAAAAGCAGAAACTGAGAGGCTTAATATGGATAAATTATGAAATTAATAAAGGTATAAATTAAGATTCATATTGTATGCAGACACCAAATTATATAAGTAAGGATTACGCCCATATATACCAACAAAATTCATAATTTCCTTGAATAATAAAAAAATATTATAAAATCATTAAAATGTAAATCTTTGTGAAATTAACCTCTAGACTCAGTATCCCGACTTTATAGAATAGGGAACTTCAATAAAGTTTAATGTTTATAAAACAAAGTTTGTGATAACTAACCGACAAACGATGCATATCAATCAGGACTTATGGCAGCTCACTTTATGCAGCAAATTACCACCAAAGAAAAATCAGTGTGCAAATATTAGAAAACTGTTAAATCTGTGATAAATGAGGCGATGTCGATATTGGATTCTCTAACTTATATTATAGTTGGCAATTATTCAAATCAATATAATTTTAGGATAAATATTATTATCTAAAACATTGTATCACTTGATGTCAATTCATCATATATGAATTCCGATAGTATTTATCATTAATTGACACTATTTGTAACTTTTAGTGTTTAATTAGAATCGCGAAACATAAAAATGTGAGTATAAATACTTTTTATTGTCAAGTTTGAATAAATACTTACCGAAATAAATGCTAAATGAATATTTTCGACAGTGGCAGTTTAAAATCATGAACTTCTAAATATACAATATATATAGTTTAAACAAAATATTTAACAGTCCATGTTTGAATATCAGACACTGTCCAATTTTGTCAAGGGCGCCAATGTGGCATCGCTGGCATTTTTATAAGGAAGGTCCATATCTCATGAAACCGCGAAAAAACTTCGAGTAAAAGCTAAAATAAAATAAGTAAAATAAGTAGTTTCCACTATCTTTGATACACTTTCCGACAATTTTTTTATTTAATCAATTAATGGTAAAATCTGAAGCCTGCAGTTATCACAATCTTTGAAAAAAGGATTTCGTTTCATTTTCTTTGAATAGAATAAACTATTTTCAATTCCTTAGTCGCGTATAATGAATAATATTATTCCGGAAGTGCAATGTTGGATTTTCACCGATGTATCTATAAACTACTAGATGTTTATTCCACAAGTATTGTGTTGCCTGGTACGTATAGTTTAAGCAAGTTAACATACATAATATACTTAGTTACAAATGCAATGTTACCCCCCTCCAACCTTAAAAGAATTCTTAAAGAATTGTTGGTTCTCTCATACTTTAAATGTGACAGTGAGATAAAGAGTTCTCTTAGGTATTTGAAAGTCGATTGATGCAGGCAGTTTCTACCATTTTAGAATATAGGATTTCATTTCAATTGGCTTTAAAATGAATAAGTTAAAAATGAAAATCTCAACTGTTTTGGAATTTATTAATTCTCATGTTTAAACATGGTAACATAGTTTTGCTAATGATTTAAAGATCGTGTCAACATTTGTGTTAACTTAAACTTTAAAAATAAATATCGTCAGAAACAGGGCTACAACGATTTACTCTCGATTTCCCCGTGTAAACTGAACCAGATCAAAAAATTAAAAATCAATACATCGGTGTATTAATCTTCACAAAACTTAAGTTTCGAATTTCAACTGGACAGATTGCACTGTTTTACCAGTGTTTTCATCTTTGAATTTACTTTATTTTTATATTATATATTTTTATTATATATCCCCTCCACAATAAAAGTCGTGGAAGTTTTATATACATATCAACAGAATGTCATGAAATTTATAAAATATTTGTTGTCAGTCCAAAAGGGCGCAAAACTTGTCTGTCTGTCTGCCCTCTCACACAGCAACAAGTCTTAATATAATGTGTAGAAATTTAGTTTAAAAATTATTAAGAATAAATTGCTGTTTCAATATATCATTTGATGTAATATCATATTTTTGCTTTTTAAATTAGGTACGTGTCATTCATTGACTTCATGAATTAAAAAAATCTTTATATGTATAAGCAAGAAATTTCTAATTATTTTTTTCAATACATAAACTCGTAAAAGCATAAGATAACCATTAAACTAATGTGTATATTATGTGTATCTATGTATTTTTATAAAGTAAATATTATACGTATTTTTTCAAAGCATGGGAAAACTGGCCAGCACACAATATTAGATAAAAAGGTGACAGAAATAACCACTCCGTATGTAACTTTTGGTAAAAAATAGCAGAACATTTTAAAATAAATGCAATAAAGGGATTAGCTAATTATTGAAACTCAAAAAGTATAGAGATTCTTTTAATATTATATTATTAATATAGTAATTTATATTGGAATTTTAACAAGTCTAAATCACTATTCCTTGTAAGATATGTTTTTGCCTGCAGATTACTACTAAATATGCATACTACCTTGGCAATACTAACTGACTAATCTCAATTGACTGTATTTGATGTTATTGTATTAGAATTATTCTGCTTAAAAATATCTGAACATATATATTTTAGCAAACATTATATATTGGTTACAAAAGAAATCAAAACAACTGTTCATGCCGTTGTATAGGTTACAATAATGTTAAGTGTTATAATCTGAGTTTTGTTAATATATGATAATGCGATAAGTCTACGTGATTATAACTCTGGTTAAAAATTATATTGTATGACAAAATATGTGTTGAACATATAGAAGTTATGACGATGTAGGTAAACTACGCAACAGAGTCAAGTGTAGATACATATTTGTATGGCAACATAGGGAATTCCTCTTTTGTATTACACTTATAAACCAATCATGAAAATCGATTGGTAGAGTAAAATGAATGTAGAAAAATTACGTATATAGAATTTACCTCAAGAAATTAATGTACAGTTGAGTCAGTTTTATAGATGCTAAGAGGAATAGTATGGGGGTCAACGCCTGTAAAGAAATACTTTCGTTCCATCAGCGGGTTTGAATGTACCCGCGTTTTCCACTCGGAATGTCTCTTTAGGATTGAGTTCAAAGGTGAAATGTTGAAATAATTTTGATAGCAAAATTTTGGCTTCCAAATAGGCAAAGTTGCGTCCTATGCATGAACGCTGACCAATGGAAAAACCCAATTGTGAATACATCTGCGGTATCAACTCCGGATCGTAACCATTTGGCAGCTGCTTACTGCAATTTTCTGTTTTTGTAGGAGCCAAAAATCGTTCTGGACAAAACTGAAAGCCGTTCTTCAAAGTTAGATATTGAATTGCAAAGAAATTGATCATTATGATTGAATTTTTTGGAATTTTGTAGCCCAATATGACTTCATCTTCATTTAGTGAATCTCGTGT
>JAUZND010024140.1:0-24555 GCA_034780555.1 Coelogynopora nodosa | reverse complement strand
ATTCCCCAGACGTAAACCTGTGCGACCGCACACTGTTCCCTATGCTGGAAATGCGAAGACATCAACAGCTATTTCATCCCAAAGAAGATGTGGAAATCTTTCTCAAACGTGAATTGGATACGATGACTCCTAACATCATGCATTACGACCTGGAAAAACTTAAATTTCATCTCCAAAGAGTGATTGACCAGGATGGTAACTATGTATAACTATGTTCAGGAATGTTCCTATTTTTAACTATATATGTTTACAGTTCATATTATGCATATTTACAAAATTTGTTAATAAAATTTGTTTCGAAAAAACGCGTTTTTTTCTGGCAATCTATAGTAGATATAAGTTATACCATAAATTGTGTTAACTCTTACAAAAATAATATTTGATTTGGAATAGCTACGTTATTTAATTGTTTAAATATAATTTATACCATGATCCTATAAACAGGTAAATTGATACCGACTAGAAACAATATATGAATGTAAGTTAACAAACGTAGTTATCTTGACAATTTAGTTATATATATGTACTGTAATGTTCATTAAAAACGTAGTTCGCTCAAGTCAAATATTATTTTTGTAGGAGCTAACACAATTTACGGTATATCATTTCCTTTGAGGTATGAGCAACACCTTTTCATAAAGTGTAAGAAATGTCTATGTTAAGATTATTAATTTATGAATGATTATTTGATTAACAACATATGTCAACAAACATGCTTTTTGAAGGTACAAATTTAATTCAGATATAAAAATCATAATACACAACACATCCAATTTTTTTTTAAATAAATAAACTCACAGTTTTGTAAATCTTCGCGAGCGGTCTTCCTAATTCCTAAGTAGCGCTAAAGTTCCTTATCGGAAGATTGTTCTCAATCAATTAGTCTCCGATGGATGTTATAGGGATGCATAGAGAGTTCATGTTTCTTCTATATCGATTCCTAAGACACTCCTCAAGAAACTGAAAAAATATTGATATATAAAATATAATGGTTTAAAAGATACGAAAGTAATGGTTTATAGAATTAAGAAAGATATTTTAAAATAAATGAATTATGAATTTATTATAGATATGTAATAATATTTGAAAAGATTTCTGCGCAGGATAAATTAGGTTAGAATAGGCTATTTTGAATGAACATCCTACCTCCTAGCCTATTATTTTAGTGCACATATTATTGTTGCAAATTACAAGACCCAATACCAATCACAAAAATTCGCCAATCCGCGTAACTTTCTCATCCTTACATAACGAAAATTAAAAACAATTTAAGTATAATGTGTTACGATGTTGTAATTTGTTTATATCTTATAAATTATTATTAATGTGTAAACATTACTTATTCTAGACCGATGTAGTGATTCAGCAATAACAATTCGACTAAAGACGCAACACAGTGCAAATAGGTATAGAGGCCATCAAGTTTTGTGATTAAAAAGCATAGCTTTATTTAGTTTTTCTACACCATTGTGCATGTACCAAGTTTTTATATAAATTATATATAACAAACGCGATGAGAATATAATATTTTTTTGTAATTTAGTTCCATCTGCGATCGTAATAATGACCATAGAGTTATATTAATATTTTTAACAACGTTTTGCGAATATTTCCACAATAGAAATATATTACAAAACAGTAAGAAATTGTTAAGTTTACTCAAATAATATAGACTTATTGCATATGCCAGAAGTGATTGTAAAGTAATAAAATGAAACATGTTTTACTAAAATTTATACGAAATATTTAGGTGCTTTTTAAAAGTATATTGAAATTTATTATTTTTAAAAGTGGCACTGATTTAGTCAATGCAAACATCATTTTTGAAAACAATCAATGTATTGTAGATATACAATTAAAGTTATTGAAATCATCAATTAAAGTGAAATGCACGAAAGGTTAAACTGACATGCAATATCGATATTGACAAAAATTTAATTAATACAATTTCAAATAATAATAAGTTTATATACCTGAATTACTTGAAATATTTTCACCTTTTTGTCCATATCGTATTTTAATTTCATGCCTCAGACAAGCACCACGTGCACAAAAAACTTAGCACTAAATTTAATACAAAAATTTTATTATTAAAAGAAAACTGCATGGCTAGCCAATGAAATTTAGATACTGTCGTAGAAATAAATATATTCTATTTCTATGGATACTGTTAAGTGATTAATTGGATATATAAAAAGTATGTAGAGAGCATTCGTATCTAGGTCGATTGAATTAGCCTTGACATATAATGAAACTTATTGGATTTTGTACTTATTTCTACGTTTTTTGTAGTATTAATTGGGGATTTATTTATCGCAATAAATTCAATAATATGTTTTTATTATCATTATATTAAATTATATTTTTAACGATATTTTAAAGATTTTTCAATGTAAATCGTACTGAAAATCGTATTGAGTGTTACGGTTTATTTTTAGTTATAAACAACGAATGAAGGTCACCAGTTAAGTTATTGTTTCGAGTTAAGAGTTTTAAGTTTTGAGTTTGAGTAAAAGTATAATGCACAATTCAGCCAAAAGGTAAAATTGCACAAAACGAATGTAAAATGCAAAAATAAAGAAGATTTATTTGGTCTAAATTAATGCCTAAATTATAAAAATTAATTGTATTTTGTAATTTTTTTCATTTTAGATTTAGTTATATTTTACAGGGTAGTGGACACATACACCCGTTTCTTATTTGTTTATTTTTGGAAACAATTTAAATTATTATTGTGCCAATTGACACCATTTCAAAGCTATTTGTGTCAACTGACACAGTTCCAAGAGGTTTGTGTCAACTAACACATTTCAAGAGGTTTATGTCAATAAATACTACGTCATTTATATTTTGTGTCAATCCCGGCACGAATATATGTAAATGTCCCCAAACATGTCGACACAAAAACATGAAGTCAAACCGTTATCATATTCGGTATGAGAAGTCAAAATTTAAATTATGATACACCGTTTAAAGTTACATTGTATACAATTTTAAATAACTTATTATCATTGCTTATAACCTTTAAAATAATGTATAAAAAAGTTGACACCACAATAATGTAAAGAAAAGCATAAATGCGAATCAGAGGGTATGAATATTTAAATTATACATTATATAACATATGGTGTATCTCTATTATATTTATAGTTTATTATACATAATTATCGCAACAATAATTTTACTGTTTGTAAGACTTATTATGTGGACTTATTAAGTCAACTTATTATCACTTATTAAGTATACTTACTAAGTCACATAATTGAATACAATACTGCAATTGAAAGTTGACTTAATATGTACTTATGAGATATTGTAAGTATTGCAAGTACTTAAAGTCACTTATTAAGTATTGTAAGTACCTATTCATTAGGTATATGTAGTAATTAACCGTTAAAATTGATAATAATATGCACAATGCATATGGTAAAATTATGCACATTTTGTTTCATTACCTGTAGTACAAAAAGATTTTCATCAGATTCAGCTCAAACTTTAAAACATATATGTATGGGCTATATCGATTATTACGTATTTTCATAAATTCTATTAAAAAAATGATTACGTGGGTTTTGGCAGTGACGTCATAATTTTACCATTTATTAAAAAACATGTTTTTTTAATTTTAATTTATTTTTGTGACGCTTTAAAACTTTATAACATAAATTATTATTAAATTACCATAGATTTTATTATAGAATGATTTTAATATAATTATGGTGAAATTAGTTCCATATTTTATGACGTCATCATTTGATTAAAACGTGATATATTAGATAAAATCCTTATTATAATTAACTTCCCCATTTGATTTTCTTTGTTAAAATATCCTAATATATTTATAAATTCTAATTATAGAACATATTATCTTAAACGTTAAAAAGCACCATATTAATGTTTAATTGCTATTATATAATAAACATTACAATAATGAAATGAAAAATATTAATGCTAAACATTCAATATTTTATTATAAATACAAACACAGTATTTAATAATAAAAATATTTATTATCACTCAATTTTATTATATCCTTAAAATAACATGTTCTTAAAAAATATATGTAATAGGTAATATTGTACAAATTATGATGTCACTGTCGTTAAAGTGTGTCACCAAATTTATTGAAATTATTTCAGTGTTAAAAACTTCTATGTCGTCAACGTTTTAAAATTTTATTCTGCTACTAATGACTGAAACTTCGTAACATTTCCAAAAAAATTGGGTTGAACATATCACAACCAAACTACGATATTTTAATCATATGTTTTCGTTATCATATTTTATAATGACTTTTTAACACTATTCACTATTGTTTCCTTTTTCTTATAGCAATCGCAAATTCGCTGCCAAATGTGGATGTAATCACCTTCCAAGAATTTTTCACTGAAGGTTGTTGGTATAATCTCACCATGCTTGACATGCTCCATCATTTCGGATTCGATTACCAAACTGATATCGTGGGCGAACCACCGGGATTTCCACGTATAATTAACGGAGGTGTGATTATCGCCTCACGTTGGCCTCTGCTGGTCAAAAGATCCCGCATATTTGAAACATACTCTAACAGCCATGAGGATCGATTTGCAGCCAAGGGGTTCACCTACGTGAAACTGAAGAAGCTTGGTCGTACTCATCATTTAATTGGCACCGAGCTTCACGGTGGCGAAGGCAGAGAGATGGACTGGATCCGCGAGGAGCAAGCTAGAGAGATTCGTGACTTCATCCGAGAGCAGAACATTCCGCATAGCGAGGCTGTCTTTGTGGCCGGGGATTTCTACTCTGATCTCCTCAATATGCCCGGTAAGGTTCACCGGATTCTGAGCAACATGCAACTAACATTGCCGTCGATTAGACCGACTAGTGTCAATGCCACCTGGAGTCCATTCCTCAACAGGCTGGCAACCCAGGGTTGGTCTGACGAGTGGATTGACTTCATAGGATATTCAACGGAGCACGCGATCCCCACCAATGCTACGATGTGGAGTGTCCAACTACGCTCGGACCGGGAGTTTGAGTTCTGTACCAGCGCTCCGCTGCAGCCCTTCTACGTCTTCCCAGATGAACGTACCTGCAATGATAAGATGAAAACCAGAGACCTATTTGATCATTTTCCTGTCATCGCTGAGATATTATTCTAGATATGTTTTTCCGAAACCATTTTTATTCCTATTCAACTTTGCTGCTATAAGTAATTAGCTATTAATAGTGTGGCAAGAATTATTATTTATTCATACATTAGTGTACTGTTTCATGTCTTGTCAATTTTATGCCTGAATGTTTTTATTTGAATGTATTATTATTATACATACACTTTACCGGGTACTTCTTAATAAAATGATTAAGTTAAAAACATATTTTCTATTGATTTCTTTCTTTCTTGTCACGTCAGTAAACACAAATGTCTAAAATTGACCTATACTCGTATATAATAACAATAATAGGCTTTATTTTAACATTGACATACGCAATATTTTACAAAAACAACAAGTATAAATATACATATGTCAAAAAGTCTTTACAGTCTTTACAGATCAATGTGTATGTAGCATTCTTACCATGAAATCACGATTCTTGTTCTCTGATAGAACGTGTCTGCTATAATTGTGGTTTCTTTGCCTTTATAGGTTGTTCTCGTTGTTTACAGTTGTTGGTAGAATACGGAGTAGGCCTAGTGTGTACTTCTTAAATTAGAGATAATCTTTTGGAACATTATTCGTTCTGCATTTTTCACAAGTGTTTCAAAATCCAGACTCTCGTTATAGTAGTCAAATTTTATGCTTCTTCTTGTGAATTGAATCAACCTTTATTTGTCTGGAGGCAAAGCCCCATCAGCTTTAGCTTGCGTATAAGTGTTTAGCAACTATACTACAGGCGGAAAATATACAATAGTGTGAATACTGCTGTTTGATTTCAAGCCCGAGTTTTAATTGTTTTTATTACATAAATACAACTTATGATTTATTTGAGGTGATATGAATCTGCTTTATGAATTATTTTTGTGACAAAGAGGCAATTGCATTTTATGGAAAAACCTTTACTATAGGTAGCAGAAATTTTGATTTATTCAAGAAATGTTTGCATCAAAATATTTCTAAAATTATCTATTTGTATAATTTATGACAATTGGCGAAAATAATAATAATAAAATTAATTACGATTCATAATTATTTGCAGACGGGATTTCAGCGGTTGTCAGAAAGGTACATAGATTTCATTTTATATGCTGAAACAACCCCCGACCTACAATCGCGCCTGATTTAAATTATCAAATTTTCTTAATCAGCAGACGACGAAATAAAACAAAATTATCTCATCTTTGATTTAAATTAAATTAAAAAAATTCAATCGACAATAAAAGCGTAGCACTAAGCAATGACAGTCGCGTAACCGCAGGCATACGAAACCTATGCATTTGCGCAAAAACTAAATATTTTCGCGAAGCCTACTTGACATTTTGAGAAATGCCTTTTTAAAAAAAAGTGAAAAAAAGCGTAAACCCATACATAACAAATACGCCTAGATACGAAAGATTGCGTATGTTTTTTCAAAATCTGCCTTACGCGCTTGAATGGTATATATACTAAGCTTATAATGATACATAATATATAACACACCATTGAGTTGTAAATAAAATAGCTAAATATATAAGCCAAATGCCGATTTATTTCCAATCTTTTTATCAAATAAGTATGCTAGTAAACTTTACTAGGATAATTATATAACATTTTAATAATAAAATATCGTAATATAATAATATGTAATATACAATACATAGGGTGCCAGCCTATTATTTAAGGTTTGAAGTAAGTTTTTTGTCAATTTTATTTGAGAAATCATACAAATGTGTAACAACGAGTATTCGGCTCTGCTGAAAAATTCACAATTGGCGTTTATGGCAAATAGATCTTGAAGTGGCAAAATAGAAAAATCCCCTTTACTCTATTGAGTTTTTGGTCTTTTCTACAAATTCAGCAAAAGTTTATTTTCTTCTTTGTAACTGCATACTCCTGAAGAAATTGGATTTCGTAGACAGAATGATGAACAAAATCAAAAATGTACCGCTTTGCAATAGGTCTTCTCCTGAAGATTATTTACTATTAATGCTAAATCTACTATCCACCTGTACTTGTCAATTGGAAACACAAACAAATATAGTTTGTACTAAAATATATCCATGATGTCCATTATGGAAACTTGTAAGTAGGTTAGCAAATTTGGAAAAATGTGAAACATTAATTGCACATTGTATTTTGAAATCTTGTAATGATAAAAGCGTAGCCTTCATTGGAGTCACACAAGTTTTAGATGTACAAGCAATATGATTAGGATTAAACCATTATAGATTTCTTATGGAGAAAAACAGAAAAAATTAGCTACGTTTAAAATGTCTAGAGACAAAAGTTTCCTAAATTATAAACTAAAGCAATGTGTTAAAACACAGAAAACTAAGTTACGTTAAAGATTCACGCATTTAGCATTAAAATATCAAGTAAAAATATTTTTCCAAAGCTAATTTTAATTTACCGTTGGTCTAATTCTATTTTCTCAGGGATTCCTGTCACAATTTCTACAATAAAATGCAATATGAAAAAGTCATATAATAACATATAATAAAGTAGTTTATTTAATTTCTATAAATATATACAAACACAACAATGATAGCAATTAAATGCTAAATATATTATGGTACAGAAACATATAAGTTAACATTCACAAAACATATAAAACACACATAATCGAGCCAATCAGTATTAAAATATAAATGCAATGCATGATCTGAGTTCGAGAGTTGATCGGATTGGACAGACACTAGCCTAACGGCGACGTCCACCTACAGTCTGGTTAGTGTTCTTGACTCCCATTGGACGCTGAATGTTGGGCAATTGACGCGTCACTGTCGAGACTCCGTCCACAAACTTTGTCTTGAAGAGGACATTAGCATTGTTAAACATGCCGTCTTTCAAGGAGACCACAACAAACTGAGGGGTGGGAAGGGAGAGCAGGATTCAGCGTTATGACCAGAGAAGATTTAAGTAGTTGGAATGATCAGTAGAATATTTTGAAATAAATTTGTGTTTCAAATAAATAACATACAACTACAAAAAAAGAAATGGCACTGGAAAATGAACAGGTGATGACAATAAGTATTATAATAATTAGACTAAACCAGCGCAATATAGTTGAAGTAGTATTCAAGATTTTAAATAATTCATTAGATCAACAACTTATAAAACATAGTATGAACTATTTATTCATAATGCCCCAGAAGAGAGAATAAGTTTTTTTTACTAAAAGGTAGAAAATCAAAACAATATTTTATAACATTTTGAAATATCTATAATATATTGTATTGCCATTTTATGAAGTTAAAAATGTCTAAATAATTAATAGTTAATATTTAATAATTTACCATTAATACAATTACATATGTTGACTTTGATTTAAAAAAATTCCATTAATAATTACAAAAGTGATATCACAGCTAAAATAATAAATGATTTAACAAAAATAAATTAGTAGTATAAAAAAAATCCAAACTGAACAACATAGTGTGCTACTTAATGATGACATACAAGCAAGCCAGTGAACTACCTGCGAGTGCTTGAAGTGGTTCTTGATAAGCTGTCCAATATTCTGTGTATGCGACAGATCGAGGGCCGCGTCCACCTCATCGAGGATGTAGAGCGGCGCCGGCTTGAAGAGGAGCAGTGACAGGATCAACGAGAGAGCAACCAGCGATCTGGAAAGAAGAGATTCGGATAACTATAACTGTGACAATATGCCGCTACCTCTTATAATATTGAAATTATATTATTTTTACAAATATTATACTATACACTATATTATCATATTATCAATATATGTGTCAATGTATTACAAAAATAAATAAAATAAACGAAAATGGTTTACTTAAATATTTAGCCAAATTACTATTGATTTTATGTAAAGAAAACCACAATGAATTAAAAGTGCTTATTATATTGTACAATTAGCATATCTTAAAACGTTTATAATTTTATTTGGTTTTTTAATTCAAATAAAATTCCATTGATCGACTTCAAAAATTTTCTCAATTATTGCATGAGTTATAAAATATGCAATACGCAAATGTACTTTTGTAATCATTAAGAACAAAGTCAGTCTACCAATGCACCACGAAGGAGAACAGAACAGAATAGAATAGAACCGACCTTTGACCGCCGCTGAGCTCGCCCAAGGACTCCTTCCAAACGTCGCCAAAAGCCACACGGAACCGGAGGCCATCGAAGATAGTCTGTCCCTCCGGGGGGACCAGGTGGGCCTTGGTCCCCGGCAGCAGGGTCGAAAAGATGGAGCAGAAGTCCTGTGTGGAGGGGGGCGATGGCTGAGTTGTAGCGAAGTTATCACCAATAATGATTATAGCGGAGATGAAGCAGGTCACGGCCGCTTATTATACTATAAAAAAAACTGAATAAAATCAGATTAACTATTCAATTATGTTTGAATAATATTAGTGCGATGTAAATATGAATTACATCGCGATAGCAGGCAAAAAACACAAACAAATAAAGCGTACATTGTTGCGCAAACTAGCCTGGATAAAATTTCATGACTTTAACGTAACAAGCGCCCAATGAATGTTACTATTTACCTAGTTATAATGGTAAATTTAATTCATACAGGTAAAGGCATATATACGAATATCAATAAATAAATTATTACATTTAATATACATTTAATAAATTTTCAGATATTAAGCAAAATTATTACAATCAAAATTAAAAATATTAAATGAGAAACAAGACTAAGCAGAACTTACAGAAGTCCAGAAGGAAAGTAAGCAATAATATTTAGGGAATCTCTTTAGTTATAATTTTATTTTAGAAGATAACAAAAATTGATTCAAAATTAATTAAATAAAATACTGCCAAAATAAATTTGACCAAAACAAATATAATGAAGAGAAATTTATCCGTTGCAAACGACCATTTTTATTTATAGTAAAATATAGTAAAAATAGCATTACTGTTATAAGAAAATTAAAAAAATCATCAGATAATATTTGTTTTTTTTTTAAATAAAAGTAACATCATGTGATCTTTCGCATAATGATAGTATTATATTTTGACAAAATTTGATCATAACTGTCCGATTAAAAATGCCATAACCTCTAATTGGGTTACCTACAACTGCACAAACCACACACCATCCACCTAGAACGTCCGCTCAGAGTCGAGTCACCTTGTTAACCTTCTCGTGCGCCTTTGTGAGCGCCTCCTTCTTCTTCTTGTCCAGCTCGTCAATGATCCCCTGGATCTTGGCCTTGTCCTCGCGCACGATTCCCTCCCGGCGCAGCAGCTCGTTGTACTGGTCCTCGGCGGTGCCCAGCTGGTTCATGGCGCGCATGTTGACCGACTGGCTCAGCTTGTCCCGCCGCTCGGTCAACTTGACGATGCGCTGCTGGGCCTCGCGGGGGTCGTGCTCGCTAAAGTCGTAGGCGGTGCCCGGCTGGCCGAAGTGCCGCCGCTCCTCGCCGATCCAGGGGTGGGCCTCAAGCAGCACCTCCAACTGGAGGTGTCGTTGGTTCATAATGGTTTAGTAAAAGAAAATTTCCTGATTTTTCCTCCTCCTATATTCATTTTCTTTGTTAATAACATTTGTGAATCATTCAAGATAGTATTTTGTCATAGAGAAGTTAACAGTAACTTGAGAATGGGACCAATGTTAATATCAATGGTAAATTGGTATTCTGCATTTTAAATTATCAGAAAATTAAATTTAGAAAAAAATAAACAATCCATTAAAAAATTTGTTTTGAAAGTTGGATTGATAATTTTTCCATCTAGATACATATAATATACAATTCCAAATATATAGCCTATTGTGAAATTTTCCCTCACAACTTAGTTTTGTGAACAGCATATATTTTAAATGACATTTCACCAAAATGTTAGTTGAATTTCAAATTCTGACACAAAATGAACCATTTAGAGAGGGTGGTATACGATACCAACTTCGTAATTTTCTGCGTAAAAACATAATATTATAATATATGGTATTAACAGTTTAACAATAATATAATTTACATAGAAAAAGCATTAAAATTTCGAAAAATATAAAATAAATGTTTATCTATATTATTTCTATATCATTGCAATCAATTTATCATATTTAGTTAACTACGTATACATTTATTAGTACACATTATGTTTAGAATTTAAAAACAAATTTAATTATTTTTTATTACTATTATTTTCCCCATTAAGATTCCTTCGCACATTTTTATTATATAT
Source organism: Coelogynopora nodosa (assembly GCA_034780555.1). Lineage (NCBI taxonomy): Eukaryota > Metazoa > Platyhelminthes > Proseriata > Coelogynoporidae > Coelogynopora > Coelogynopora nodosa. Next base: position 13,279 of record JAUZND010024140.1, on the reverse strand, counting down.
TGCAGTATATGTTCTGTATTTTCCAGTTATATCTTAAATTACATAGTAAATCATAAAGTAGCAATTAAACGGTATGTCAATGTGAGTCTTAAACAAAGCCACCAAGGGCAAGGGGGTCATTTTTCATTAGAAATTCTCGCAAATATTTTATGAAGACTTTTTTGGAAAATCTGTAATATGAATAATAAAAATAAAGAAGATTACACATCGAAAAAGTATAATATTTATATAGTAATACATATACTTAAAGGGATATCGTCGCCAAGACTTGATTAAACATTTCCCGCAATAAATTAGTTAATAAACAATAAATGTGACCACAAAAATTTATATAAAGAAAAATTGACATTTATTTAGTTTTCGAATTTTAAATGAATTATTTAAATTACGCCTCAGTAGTCTTTGCAATTTAAAGTAAATAAATATTGAAGTGATCAACACTCAACCATTTGAGATAATAAATACAAATTTAATAAAATGTATATATAGTTTATGTAAACATATTTTTGTTGAAGTTCCTTTACAGTTTTTTAATTTTAGTGTTTTTAATTAAATTTAATATAAAAGTTATTGTAAAAAAGATGTGACCGTTTGAAACTGCCACGAAAAGTAGCCCTTCCCCATCTTTTGATAACAGTGATTAACAGTAATTTACTTAATTCAATTATTTAATCGTTAAGGTAAACTGTTACCATAAAAAGCATAAATATTTTGATATTGTCTGTTCTCAATAAATTATCTTCGATTTTAATATTGTTTTAAATTGAAAAATTACTTTTACATTAAGACAAGTTGTTTCAAAGTTTGCATAATAGTTTACAGTAAATCAAGACCAGTTAATCTTTGAAATGAAAATCACCGAGGTTATCTTGACTAAATGCAGGCCTGTGATTGATCCTTCAGAAAATTTGAGAAATATTTGTTGCATCTTTGAAGAATGTAAAATTTATTTATTCCATACTGATACAATAAAATGTTAATTCAGAATAACAATGAACATACATAACATAGATACTTGGATTTATGTACATAATATGCATTCTGATTATATAGTTAATACAAAATATATTGTTTAGTGTGTAATTAGAATAATTATGGTGTCGGATCACATTTCGTCTCAGTGTTTCATATGGAATTACATAAAAATAATATATTATACAGACCTGCCAGCCTTTCAATAAGCGAAATCGGGACATTTGTATAATATCTGCTTACATATGGCGAGGCAAACAGCCGAACCTCTAAATCAGCGTGTAGCGTTTAATTTTTTAGTGTTTTTTATAGCTAAGAATGCATCTAAAAGGTTTGGAATTATGGTGGCCAAAGGTTTTTTTTATTAAACACACAAACACATGATTTTATCACTAATATCTCTAAACACATGACTTTATCACCAAACACATGTGTTTATCATTAAAAGCATGCGTTTATCGATAAACACACTTTGTTTAATAAAAAACTTTCTCGTCCACTATATGGAATTGCTATATATATTATAAGAACTGTGTAAAATACAACAGCGCGAAGCGTAGATTAAAAAAAAGTTACAGCCTGAAAATGACAGAAAGAGCATATTATAACAATTTTTAACAGTCAGATTTTAAAATTATCTGGACATTTGTTATAATATCAAAACAGTAAAAATCGCATCAAATATCGGAACACTTTGCAAGTCTACATATGCAAATAATACATTTTTCCGATTTTTATTATGGTCAAATTTTAGGAATTTCACGATTTTAGTCAAATTGTAGGAATTTGAGGAACAATCAATCACAGGCCTGAAAATGACCACAGAGTGAAAGCAGCCACCCACCTTGGAGCCAGCGTCCTTGCTCTCCTTAACCTGCAGCTGTATCTTCCTCTCAAGCTCGTCCACCTTCAACTCGGTCGCCGAACGTTCCTTGGTCAACTTGCCCACCCGTGTCTGCTTCTCGTTGATCTCCCGGTTCTGCCGCTTGATGAGCTCCCGGTGTTCGGCCAGTCGGTCCTTGGCCTCGGTCACGGTTTTCTTGCTAGTCGCTGTAGCCTCCTTCTTGTTCTCCAGGTCTTCTGCCGCCGTCAGAAGTTCCACCTCTGACTCCTCCACTTGCGTCTTGAAGGTGGGGGGTAGGGGTTGATCAGCCGGTTTGTATGGATATATTTGATACGAAAACATACATTCGAAATACCGTTTTTTAATATCATTGTAGTTAATTAATTACGTAACGGAGACTAATCTACAACCGTGGCTAATAGTTCTAAACATTTACGAAAATCTTTATAATCATCGTATGTGGTACAAAAGTTTGAGAATAACTAGATCTTTAGATAAAATGTATTGTAACGACATTTGTACTACGGTTAGCAAGATGACTATCAACATATGTTTAATATTGTAGAAAGGTTAATCGAAGGTTACCAATCATAGTTAATACATTTTAATCATTATAAAATATAATCAGTATTTACTATTAAATAATATTATATAAACTTCAGTTACATGAAAATATGATGTACAACACATTTTATCGTACTGTCAGACAACTTTTAAAATCAAATATTAAAAAATTATAATAAGAATTCAACAATTAGTAAGAAAATATTTAACCCTAAAGTCCTATTTTGTTCATATATCCTACACAAACTCGCGAATTTTCTCAGTATAAGTTAAGACGGATATTAAAAAAAAATGTTTTTGTAAATTTAATTAGTCAAATGAAATTATATTATTTTCACAATTTCCGAAACCAACTGTTTAAACAATCCCTCGCATTTAAGAGGTCCACAAACAAATCAATCGTCTCCACAGTATTCGAGGATCACTACTACCGATTTAAATTGTGAACAAATTTATCAACCAGAAGGGTCTAATGAGAGATCGAAACCGCCTTAATGTTAGTCGCAACTCAAAAAAGTCGAAACTGTTGGTTGAAACCGCCTCTAAACCCACCTTGATGTTGGCAATCTCCTGGGTCAACTCGTCGATCTCCAAGCCCAGACTGTCGAACTTGGTCCTCCGGGCGGCCAGCAGTGCCGCCGTCTCCTCCATGCGTTTCTTGGCCCCGGCAACCGCCGCCTCGCCCTCCTTAATCTCGCGCTCACGCACCGCCTTCGAGTTAGAGATGCGCTCCTGGACACTGGCCGTCTTCTTGCTGGCCTGGGCGAGCCTGGTGCCCGCCTCCTTGATGGTCGCCTTCAGGTCCTCTGGCCGGGGGGAGCATTTTAGGGACATCATTTAGACCAAGAAGAGGTGTCAAATTGACCAATCCGATCGATTTTAATAATTCACTTCACAAAATCAATTACGTCTATAATGTTCAGTACCTGCCGACAGCCTTGGACACTTATACAATATAATTCAGAATTAATTCATTCTTGAAAAGAGCTTTAATTTTTTGTTTATTCCTGTATTTTCTACGATGGTAAAAATTAAATGTATATTAAGAAATAAATAACAAAAAAAAATTAATAACGTTTTTAATTTCTATTAAAGTTCGTTCAGAGAATGTAGAATCTTGTAATTTGTGGGCACCATGAATTATAATTCATAGGTGTCCACAAAATAGGTTAAGATGAATACAAAATTAGGTTTAATAGAAAATATCAATTTTAAAACAATAAAGTAATATTTGAGAAACAAAATTATTAATTACTTACGTTTAATTGAATACGGAATATCTTTAATTTTGATAAACCTAAATTTTCCTCCGTTAAAATATTTTTTACAGAAACCACACAAGATAAACGATAACATAGGCTATAATTAATAATAAACCAACAACGACACTATAAACAAGTTATAAGCAGACCTAGGCTAAGTGTAGTCGAAACAACTGCAAACTAAGAATCACCGTTACAGAAAAAGAACAACAACCCCCCTCCCCACCCACCTATCTCCTGCTTGGCAGCGACAATATCCTCCGAGATCCGGTGATAGTCAGTCTGCTGGAGCCGCTGATTGAGCAGGTCGAGCTCGTGTTTGGCCTGGTCAGTGCGGCCCTTCAGCTCCCCCCATCGCTCGGCCTTGGTCCGCACCGCGGCCAGAGAGGTGTTGAGACCGTTGAGGCGACCCTCAGCCCCGGCCAGCTGGTCCTCGGCGGTGCGCATGTCGCGCAGAGAGAGCAGGATGCTGGCCGCTTGGGAGCGAGACCCGCCCGACAAGGTGCCCTGTGTTCAGGCGGAGGGGAGGGGGAGGAGGTGGTGACATTCAGCATGATGCCCTGGAAAATTCGTTTCATTTTCCAGACCAATATCCGGAAATAGATAATAATCGTAAATCTATACATTGTCGTGAAGCGCCGAAATTTTTTATATTCGTTTATTAGATGTTCAAAAAAATTCAATGTTTCTACAGAGTAAAGTTTAGATTTCCAAGAAAAATAAACTCTTTACAAATCGTAATTTATATTTTAAAATCGCAGCAACAGAAACACTGCTACGATTATATAAGACCGTGATTAATGTTACACGTTTAATACAAAAACTCGGAATTATTATTAAATTAGACACAAAAAATTACATTAACAAAAATTCCCACACTCAACATTTTGAGGATTACTCAAATTTTCAGACTTTCATAAATGATCACTTCTAAATAGCGTTATTCAGAAAATTAAACACCAATGACCAATTCCAAAACATCTTTTTATTACAACATTATTTGTGTAAATGACGCCTATGTTTATACACCTACATAGTTAATACGTCTATATTTATTTACTTTAAATTAAATATTCAACTATGGGCTACTTGTTAAAGGTCTAAACGTACAATATCAAACTGTGAAATGGAATTATGACACACAAATATTAATAACACTAACAAACACTAGTAAATAATTTAGACGATTTTTTTCAACTATTAGCATTGAATATATTTATTTCAATATAATAATCTATTTTCAAGACTTCGTTTATTAATCAAGACGCCACAAGACAACAACACCAGCCCACCCCACCTGAGGATCGAAGACATCCCCCTCCAGTGTGACCGTCCTCCTCTCCACCTCAGGATGGAAGGCCACCTTCTTGGCCGTGTCCAGGTCGGTGCAGACCAACGTCCCCCCGAGCACATACTCCATCGCTGGTCCTAACTCCGCCGGATACTCGACCAGACTGAGAGCAGTCCACACGCGGTCTCGACCCACCAGCTGTTGGGCACGTTGGAGCACCCTGTCGGGCACAGGGTTGCTGCGCATCTTGTTCAGCGGGAGCATTGTCACTCGTCGGCGTAACTGGCCGTTCTCCAGCAGGAGTTTACCTGTCTGATCGGTGTCCACGACTATGTTGTAGAGCTGCGGGTGTCATGAAGATATTACAACGATAACGTCACGTCAGTTAGGGAATCCTTCTTACATAGAATCCTATCCCGTCATTATTAAACAATTTTTGCTAAACCGGTCATCTCATTATTGTATTGACTAGAACCTTACATAACAATACGTGTTATTACAGCAATGGGGTTTTCAAATTAGGGGAGATCCAGGAAGTTTTCAAGAATTTGATAATTGTCCCATTTAGCAAATTACTATTTTCACCAAAAAAATTGTTTAACTACTTTTAAAATTTATTTATTATAAGCAACTAATTTTAATAATTCATACTGAAATTAACTAAATCTTCGAAGCTGTTAACACAAACATTCTGTTTCCATGGTAATTAGCTAATTTTGTTTGTAATCATAGTTAATTAAGAGTAAAAATTGGTGTTATTTTAGAATATAAAATAGTCTTTACAAATTTTATATAATTGAGTGATAATAATCTATATAAATCCGTAAATAAACCCAAGAAATTTATTTGATTTCCAAGACACGTATGAAGGCGACATTCTGCCTTAGAAATTATCAAAAAGTTGGTGAATGTACACATTTAGACTTTCTAGATCGAAAATGATGTCAAATAAATATACAAACAATGTGGCGCATATACACACGAAAAGTGTTTGAATGAAGTTGATTTTAATTAGAACTTTAAAAAAATAAAATCGACAAATGAAAAAATTTACTGGAAACGATTCACTTATAAGTGATAAATAACAGTCCAAGGACCTTAATTTTTATTTTAATATTTATATATGAGTCCTTAAGAATACAATTTATTTTAAACAAACAATTTTAAACATCAAACCTTTCTGCATTAGATTTCAGATAAAGAAATACAAATATAGTTTTGTATCCGTTAAAATCATAAAATAGATTACGTTAAACAATAGTTTATACAATACATTAAAAAAATATATATTTATTAATTGAATATTTATATTATTGTTAAATTTTAATACTTTTCTTAGTTGTACTTCAATTATAGCAACCATTAAGGTATAACTACATAAATATATAATTATAGTCAAATATCGTTGCATATTTCATTATAATATTACCCGGACAAACTTATAATCAAACCATAATCAATATTGAACACATCATAAAATGATTGAAATATAAATCCAGATTTGCAATGGATAAAAAATGTGACGATTCACAATTAAAGGTGTAGTTGTTTTTCTGTAAGTTGTAGTCCTTGGGGGAGAGTGTATACCAAGTACAAATTATCTTTCCATTACCCAATTTATCTAAAATTTGGTAGTATACCTTTATTCAAAAATATATGGTGACATTTTTCGATATTTGATTTTTCATTATCTATTTTTAGATAATGACCAGACATCATAAAGGCAAATAAATTTGCAGAAATATTTGTTTTTAACTTAAACAGGTAATAAAATTCGTTTTTTTGAAATGTGATTGGTTATCATTTTTAGGCCTTTTGATGACATCATAGGGAACACATAGACCCAGAATTTTTTTTATTTTGGAACCAATTTAATATTTTACGTAGATAATTATCTGTACGTTTTAGAGCGATTTCAGTAGCAGAAAAGCTATTTTCTGACCCATCCAAAATATAGATATTGTTTCTCTGATGAACTGAACCTACCGAAACAATGCAAAATTATTTTATTTTAGAGCTATGCAGAAACTTATAGATCTTTCTAGTATGGGTCTACATTTCTTTTCATATGTTTATGAACATAAGTTACCTCAGAATATGTAATGTGTTTGCATATATCATGTTTCTTTTTTAGGTATAAATAAACCCGTGAAATCTTTAAGTAAACCAGACCTGTAAATTTAACCTGTGAAATATTATGTTTCAATGTGATTCAACACTAATAACTTATTTTTCAATGTGTCACGGTAGGACCGGACCAGGTAATACAATGCTTCTAATAGTAATAAATCAAACACTCTGAAACTTTTGCCATAATATAGTTGTATATAATATTTTGATGACAACGTTTTTTTATAATTAATGTGATACTGTTGGAGGTCAGGATAGCTATTTAGAAATTTTAACATATCAAGTTGATGTTGGTTCAAACAACGAAAAATACCATCATTTTTTCTAGATTTTTCAGAAATACATAGTTACTAAATAATATTTTAGCCTAGGGGGTTGATATTTTATGGCAAAATGATTTTGAAGCCAGTTTAAACTCAACAAATAATTAATTTAATTATTTTAATTACAAATTTAATTTAGAATATAATTATATCAATATTGTAAAAACTACGTATATAAACAAAATGGAGAAACCCAAACAATATTTTTTAAAATGACATATTTAGTGATTCTTCAAAAATGGAACAAAAATAGGGGTGCGGTCACATTACATAAGAGCCAAAAAATGTTACTGCTAAAATGACAGAAGAAAATGTAAATTGATTTGACTTTAAATTATAGCGCGATCAACCCTGTCTTCTTTTAACAGCTAGGTGGGGAGGGGGTATGTTGTTGAAAGGGGGTGTCCCCGAAAACTGTGAAGGTTAAACTACCGCGTCCCTTTTCTTATTGAACAACCTCAAAGAGTCAACTGTCAATCCATTGTGAACCAACATATTATTATATTATAATGTATATCTTACCTTGCCTCCAGCAGTAACCTCCACAGCTGTAGCAAACTTGGCATCAGTGAGGGAGAAGAGCTTGGCAACAATGCCCTTGACACGGCGCCGGTCGAAGCGCGGCTGGGGGTCCGCATACTCCAAAACCATGTTTGGATAGCGGGAAGAGATGTCAGCAACTTGGTCCCGTAGAGTTCGAACTTCTCGCGACACCGCTAATTGTTCCTCTGTTGTTGAGAAAGGGGGCGTGAACATAGTCATATTCATACAAGACACAATCCAAGAGTGCAAACTGCAGAACTGTAAAGAAATAAATATGTCCCTCGTATTTATCATCATTTCAAACTATCAGAAAGAAACGAAACAGAAATACCGAGTTATCTCTATGGCAGTATCTAAATCCGACTGGATAATATAAGACACAAGCCAATAGTGCAAACTGCAGAACTGTAAAGAAATAAATATGTCTCTCGTATTTACCATCATTTCAAACAATCAGAAAGAAACGAAACAGAAATACTGAGTTATCTCTATGGCAGTATTTAAATCCGACTGGATCATAGAAAACACAAGCCAAGAGTGCAAACTGCAAAGATTATTCGTAAAATTAATATGATATTTATTTAACTATTTAATTAATTAAAATATTAGTTTCACTTAAAATTTGCACGAATCACACAACATAAGAAGATAATGAAAATGTACAAAATGTTGAACATTTTAACATTAAAAACTGTGAAATTACTTCAGCTAGCCTAGCCTGAAAACAGTTTTTAATACAAATATTACCAAAACGAAAACAAAATTGAATGCAACAAAAACATTTAGTCATCTGTAAAATACAATAAGTGCAAAATATTGATACTCTCTAAGAATAAATATGAGTTAAAACTATCTCCTAAGACATGGATATTTTTAATCGCAAAACATTTACAAATTACAAAGAAACCCATTAACTCTACAAAATATTAAGAAGATAATGGATTCGTCATCTCCCCCCCCCCCATTCATCAAGTCACCTAATTTATGAAAACAGATAGAACCAACTCTGTCCCTATCTCACCGGCCATTTTCTCCTCGCCACCATCCACATATCCCAGCCGCTTCATCTCCGCCTCTAGCCCGGCCAACTGTCTCGTGAGCTCTAGCTTCCCGGTCTCCTCCCGGGCGAAGTTCTGGTTGGTCCTCTTCAGCTCCACCTCCTTCTCCCTCACCTCCCGCGTCAGATGGCCTACCCGTAGATCAGCCTTGCGTTTGTCCGTGTCTGCAGCGGCCGCATCCTGCTGGGCCGTACGCAGCTGTTCCTCCAGACTGGTGGCGGCACCGCCATCCTCGCTGGTGACAAGGCCCGAGATCACGGCCTGCAGGTGTTTGTGCGACTGGTCGCAGTCCTTCTCGGCGGTTTCGGCGGCAGTCTGCAGACCGTCGAACTCAGCGCGCATCGACTCCAGCTCCTTCGACTTAGCTGATACGATGATGGTGTTGGTTAGTTGGATGTTATGCACAGTTTCAAATAATTTTGTTAATGTCTAAACATCTTAATGCTAAGTTAAAGGCAAAAGGAGCTTAGAGTAATTAATATGTTAGTAAATTATTTATATAAAATAACCTGTATGAAAAACTCGAGTTCAAGCAATAATGAATAACACTAATAAAAATATATTTGTCAAAATGAAAACCATATATACATTATCACGTCATGCTTCCTATTAAATTAACGATCTGTCATATAGTTGAATAAAGATGCAGTGATTTGATAATATACTTAGTGGAACCAGTACCTACACAACACAGCATTAGATAATCCGAAATTGCGGGCGATGAATTATTAACATTTAGGTGTATGGTTGATTTTGGTTCTAAAGTTTTCTAAAAATGAATAAATTTGTAATGCACGAATCAAAAGTTAAAGCGCAGTATGTATAAAATGGGGAAAATGCACAAACATGGCAGATTTCATAATTTCAAAATAAATCTCAAATTTCTTAAATAAATCAATATATCGTCGTTCCAAGGACGAACTGTTACAGCGCCATTTTTTTCAAAAAAGAGATTTTTACAGTTTTAAGATTCTCTTAAAGTGACCTATTAGATCTGTAAATATTTATTTGATATTGTCATCGATTAATTGTTTTTTATGTTACAAGCGCCATTTTGTATAATTTTATAACTATGTCTAACTGTTATAAGAGACTGTGAGTGTTAAACCATTTTTGTTACAAGCACCAATAATATCAGCAACAGTACAAGTTGAAATAATAAAACATATTGACAGGTTTCCCAGAAGTGAGGCTCATTATGTACGTTATGAGGCCCCAGATGTATGTTTCTGAAAGAAGGCGGTACTTTATGTAGTTAAGAGCTCTGCACAAAAGTTTTTAAACAGCGTAAAATAAAATTTCATCGGGCAAAAAAAATGTGTTCAGTGTGTTTCACTGCAATGAACGGTGGGAATAAAGAATCTTCTGAATTCAAGAAACATATAGCTGAAAAAGAAGCTGTCAGAAACGAAATGAAAACAAAAACTGAAGAGGCAAAAATATCCGATATACATACTGTAGTAGCATTTGATTTGCAGCAAGTGATGTATGTTCCAATGTCCAATATGGATGAAATATTTTATAGATCGAGATTGGCTTGCTATAATTTTACGACCTATGAATTATCAATAAATAAAGGCACCTGTTATTTTTGGCATGAGGCATGTGCTAAAAGAGGCTCAAAAGAAATAGCATCTTCTCTTCGACAAACGTTGAATGAACTTGACAATGAAGGAATAGTTGAAGTTACTTTTTTTAGTGACAGTTGTATTGGACAAAACAAAAATGCAAATGTAATTTCGTCATATTTAATTTGTTAACCAGTGCAAACATGTAAAAAATAGCGATTAACTATTTTGAACCGGGGCACGGGCAAAATGCTGGTGACAGTATTCATTCTCGATGTGAAAAAGAAATCAGTGAAACTGGAAAGGTGGAGGGGGCCATTCATATTCCTAGCCAGCTAATTCCATGTTTAGCCAGGGCATGCAAAACTAGGCCGTATGATGTTGTTTCCATCAACCAATCTGACATCCTTGATTGGAGTAATTATGCCGACATATTACAAATTCGCAGTGCACACTTGAAAAAGGATGGCCAGGGAGTGCTTGATTGGAAAAAGATGGGAGCCATGAAGGTTATCAAAAAAGAAATGGCTTTATATTATAAAAATAGTCATACTGATACTAGCTATATAAGAAAGTTTCGTTATCTCGAACTTTACGAAAAAAAATGTTAAAACCCCAAAAATGGCATATTCAAAAGCAATAAAAATTTCAAAACGAAAATATAAAGATTTGATGCACTTGTCTTATGTAAACATGTAAATACCAACGAAGAAATTCGTTCCTTTTATACAAATTTACAATATCTGTAATTCACATTCATAAAAGAACTATCTATAGATATTCAATTAATTGCATACATTAGTGAAACATACATATTTTTATAATGTACGTAATAATTGTATTATGTGACGGGTAGTTTTAATAAATTACTGTAGAATATATATTTTTCACATTATAGTATTCTTTCTTGTCGCTTAGAACAAAATCATGGTTTAACATAGTAATATAATAAACACCGATTTGTTATAAGCGACACAGTTTGGCGCTTGTAACAATTCGATTGTATAGCCTATATATGTCTATAGAAGTTAATCACAAAATGTTATAAACGACAAACATGTTTTTTAATCGCTTAGGTTCAAAAATATATATGATTAATTATTTTTGAAAACAATGTATTATGTATATGTAGCCTGTTGTCTATAAGGTGTAAAAATTTCAAACGATTATAATGTATAAATTTTGAGTAATTAGACATTTTAGAAAATTAGTCAAAACTAAAAACAGTTTTTTGCGTTTCCTCAACATTTACTAATTAGCGCTTGTAACAGTTCGTCGTTGGAACGACGATAATTGTAAAACCGTATTGTTTTTATAGATCTATTTACGTATTAATTTACACGGTTATAAAATGTTTGTTTAAATAATCTATTGTATATTAAAATTTAGAGCGACAAAAAAATCGATTATTCCAAAAGTTTACCGATTCTTGACGTCTTATATTCTACCCAATCTACTTTTCAAAGACCCTTTCAGACAGACTACAACGACGGCAAATACTTATACATTTTAAAGATGACATTCTACAATTTTACTAGTTACCAATTAATGTGGGATTCACTACGGACAGATAGTGTGCATCTGTCGTGTTAATGGAATAACGCGTGCTCTTCGCCAGCATCTTCCTGTCAATTCCGGCCTGCGATGCCAGATTGATAGGGGATATCTGGCATAAAAAATAACAACAATACATTGTCTAAATTTTTTTATTTAATAGTTTGAATAAGTCTATTTTGCATCAAAAAATATTTGAATGCAGATACGATACTAAAATAAAATTTATTTACAGCAAATCTGTATATGAATTTGCAACAAAAAATAGTATTGTAAAATACTATTAAATAAGCAGGAATTACATATTTTAAAAGTGAACGTAGATTACAAATTTTAATTGTTGGTTAGAATTTGATTCAGGTTTGTATGTCTATAGAGATTAAATATTTGGGAACTAAAAATGTATTATACTTTGCTTTTCTGAACTAGAAAAATTAGGTCACTCATAATTATGATTAAATATTTCGTGTAGATATAGACGACTAAGGGTAAATTACTTATTTATGTCTATTTAATTAATAAATAAACAATTTATATTTTCGTTCCCGCCATACCGCCACTATTATCAAAGAAACAAATTTATGTTTTCGATCCCGAATTCTGCAGGTAACAATAGAGCAAAAATGTAGCCACCTAATTTGACAGGGATTTTTTTTATTAGATGATGGCAAAAGCACAATCCTATAGCCATCTGACTTTATTTGACTTCACCTGACTTAATTTATACAGGCCTATCAATTCTATTAATTATTTTTTAATTGGATTATTTTATTTATAGATATTTGTCTTATCTACCACTAACTACTGTAGCGGTCAATATAGGCCTAACGCTATATTCTGCAATGCAGTATGTATTACTTATACTTTACCAGAATTTGTTTCTGCCTTTCTCTCTCAAACTCGCTACAATTTAGAATGCGGTATCAACTATTTATATCCCACTAACCACAATCTGCTAAAGGCATAAATTGGCACTTTGTTTTGGACAACGAGAGAAACAACGCTGGTCGCGCTGCCGCTCATATCACGTTACGTCAGAGGCCAGGGATTACCAACTATACAATTCGCAGGGTTATTCCCAGTTCGCCAACAATCCCAGTTCGCCAACACTCCCAGTTCACCCACACATTTCCCAGTTCACCCACACTTGTCCCAGTTCACCCACACTCC
>JAUZND010024129.1:0-24557 GCA_034780555.1 Coelogynopora nodosa | reverse complement strand
GCCTTCGGCCGCGTGAGCAAAAATAAATTAGCGTGAGTAAAAACCATCAATTCGCGTGGCGTAATATACTATTATTATAATAAGTTGTATTATAATAACACCTGGGACCTAGAAAGCTTCGGTTACGACCCAATGGATATTATATTTTAATGTATTGTCAAAATATGTTGCGACTACGTGTCATTTGTTAGATATTTTAAACTAGCTGGAAAATAATTTTAAAAATAGAAAAAACCGTAGATTAATTTAAGCTGTTCTTTTAAAAGAAACATGTGTATTTTTATTTTTACAATAACTATTAAAATATTGCTGAGCAAGTTTCAAGCTTACCAAATACGTCATGAACCAATTTATGTTTACGTTATCAAAGGGTGGCATATATGTGGTACATTATGAAAGCTGCCAAATATTTCAGATGTTATTAATATTATTTTTGTGAAGTAGACCAGCAAAGCTACTCCGCATTGATACTCTATATTTATACAGAATGTTTTTCGATGTGCGTTTATCCTGAAAATACACCACGGTTATATTATTTCTAAACATTCTTTGTTGTGATAATCTTACAATACTGTATGACTTTAAAGAGTATCACATTATTTATTTTAATTATTTACAAACCATTGTTGCTATTGATTTATTCATAGATACTCTGTAAATGTATCATTTGAGACTGTTTTACAGATGTCATGTCACTGATTGTATATTTCAGTTGAATTTTTAAATGCATAGTATACATATATATATATAATACATAAATACTTAGTATAGATAATGTTTGTCTATAAAATGTTAGAAAAATTAAATATGTTTCATTCTTACAGAAGTCTATATAAAATGTTACTATTTGTTCTTATTATTGTGATTAGTGTAATTTTTTAAATTATAATGACTGTATTCCTTCAAATGTTTCATCTTTTTGTTATAATCTGATAATGCAGAGGGTTTTCGTAGCGTTTCCAAGATACCTCAATAAAATGTATTATATAAAAGCTTACCCGTAAAATAATACTGTTAAATATCAATATACATATTTACTTTGCAGGGATGTTTCATAAGTTACGCATCAGTAGAAATTAACATGCGCAGCATACATTTAATATGCTTAACATATATACCATTTTTTACAACTTTGAACTTTTAAAACTTTTGAATTTTGTACGTATAAATCATTTTAAATGTACACTTTCATATATGTGATCAATTATGACGTTAATATAAATAACGTCAATAAATGTCTACTACAACACCCCCCCTCCCTATGAACATGTTTGCTTCTCCCAGAAGAGTCACTTGCCGGAACTTCCTTCCACCAATTCCGACCCGACCGCCGCTGCCGCCGCCAACACCACCGACCGCACCGGGGAAGACGCCTACCTCTCCAAGCTGCCGCCTCTGGAGTCCTACAATCTCTTCTATGCCAACACCAACTGGTGAGTCTGAGTCTTGATGATCTCGTCTGGTCTGGTCTGGAGGTTTATATACTAAGGCATAATTATATACTATTGAATAATTATATTATATAGGGTGTCCACCCCTCCTCGAATTTTTATATTTTGAAAATATCCTCAAATCTTCGAATTTTAGAAATTTTGAAAATATCTTCTCGAATCTCCTCGAATTTTAGAAATTTTGAAAATATCTTCTCGAATCTCCTCGAATTTTAGAAATTTTGAAAATAACTTCTCAAATCTCCTCGAATTTTAGAAATTTTGAAATTATCTTTTCGAATCTCCTCGAATTTTAGAAATTTTGAAATTATCTTTTCGAATATCCTCGAATTTTAGAAATTTTGAAAATATCTTCTCGAATCTTTTAGAAATTTTGAAAATATCTTCTTGAATCTCCTCGAATTTTAGAAATTTTGAAAATATCTCCTCGGATTTTGGGTCTATCAACGTCGCCCTTTTGCATAACTGCCACTTTGTATAACTGACGTTTTTTTTGTTTTTTTATCAAATTATTGAATATGTTATTAAATTATATAATAAATATATTATATTGAAGATATTATTCGAATACTATGTAGTACCATAATTTTCCAAAATGTCAATTTATAAACATAAATTAAAAAAAAGTTATGTTTAAAATAGTAAATATAAAATATGAACAATTTTGTATCTAAGATACTTTTTAAAATGCTCTCCTGAAAACCTATGAAAAATAGATACGTCACTTATGCAAAAGGGCGACGATATTATATCTCCTCGAATTTTTTGGGTCTCCTAGATTTTTTTTGTCCAAAACAGTAGAAACCCTGAATAAATATTCAATAATAATAAAGTTTAGAATACTCTAAGGGACAGGAACGTGTTTATTTCAACTTTTCACGATTGCTGAATCAGTCACAAAAAATACAAAATAGTTTGACAAGTGGTCCTTTTTAGTGGTTCGAGTCTAGAATTTATTTACATAATCTATTCATTATTCTTTTTTTTAAAAACTGTGTTACTTGTTTGTGACGTAGGTATGTGTTCCTCCGGCTGCACAACATTCTCTGCCAGCGGTTGGCAGCACTCCGCGACCTCGGCGATGAGATGGCCCAGGAAGCGGAACGAGAGACGCAACAGCAAGGGTCACGAGTCCAGGTGGCGGAGGTGCTGCGTCTCAAGAAGGCCAGTGAGTTATTTGAACTAATACTGTTGCGCTTCAATGTTTCCGTGGACGGAAGGATCTAGAGTGATTTCTAGAGGGATTATGTGTCTTATCGTCAGGACTTCGTACTATGATATTTCTATTTTGTTTTAATTACAATTAAAAAATTACACAAAGTATGTTACTCTTCATTGACATTTTACTACTTGAAATAATATGTTTTGATTTTCTCGCATGCAATCTTACGAATGTATTGTACTTGAGGCCGATATCTGATTTACAAATATTATACATAATATATTAAAGAAATGTAATGTCTAAATACAGTAAATACCAAAGTCTGATTGGTTTACATAGTACTATTAAATATATTATTTGATTACTTTTATTCTGAAATGGGCAACACATTCATAGAAGCTACCAATTTTTTATTACGTCCTATAAATAAATTGACTTTGGTTATGTTTCACACAATCTTATTTTGTATTTTGACTAATCCCTAGATTTCTGTTATGAATTACTTTTTTGTGGCAAAATATCTTTTCCATGGCAGCAATTTGTCTAAACCAGCAACAACATATCTCCAGCACTTCAGCTAGCAGGATCAATAACATAACCCCCCTCCCCCCTCTCCAATCAACCCGCAGTGGAGTACGGCCCCGCCGAGTATTACTCGCACGCTCTGGGCTACGTCCGTGACCTGCTGGACGGCGGTGAGGACGCCGCCAGCTTCGAGGACCACCTGCGCGACCTCTTCGGTATCCATGCCTACCCCTGGTTCACAATGGACCGGCTCATCTCCTATCTGGTGCGCCAGCTGCAGTCCCTCATCTCGGGGGAGGAATCGAGTCGCCAGCTGGTCGGCCTGTATCGATCCTTCTCCTTCCCCTCCACCTCCACCTCCTCCACCGGGCAGATGGGGGATGAAGCGGCCTATCGTCGTGCGGCGCTGAGGTTGGTCGCCCCTGGCAACCTGGTGAGAGTTGTGAACCTGCGAGAGTCGGGTCGTATGCTGCTCCACTTGATCAAGCCGGGACCCGGTGTGTTTCCTCCAGGACAGGCGGGCAACGAGGAGACTGGAGGTGGGCAAACTTCACGTGGCGGAATTAGCGGAATTTTTGATCACCTTTTTTTGTGCATATAGGGGGCTATTAGAATATTTACTGTATCAAATATATAATAATTATGTATATAAGTATCAAATACTCTTATACACAGTGTATATTCAGTATACGGTGAAACTTTTAACTGTAATATTCAGGTTTCGTACAGGTCCTTTAAGGTCCTTTCATTGACTTGGTCCTTTAAAAGTTCTTTATTCTGATTAAAGGTTCTTTAATGAAAAATTCTAGTAAAATTTCTTAAAAAGTACTTTAAAATTGATTTTTGTTCTTCTTACAACATACTTTCATTTTATCAAAAATTAAAAAAAATTTATATAGATATTTTTATGTTATACCTATACTTTTTTCAGAATCCAAAATAGTCGCAATAAGGCAAACTTCAGTAAACCCTCGATTATCCGCTGCCCTCGATTATTCACCACATTTGTCTGGAATGGATTTCCCTTCATTATAAAATCCCTATTTACCTGCAACCCTCCGTATCCGCCATCTGCCACTCCCGTTTGAGTACAAACTATATCTACACTATATAAAAACCCCTCGATTATCTGCCTTATTCAGTATAGCACAATAAGCAAGTTAACAAATAAACTAAACTGATAGTTTCATAGATATATTAGAAGAAACTATATAAATGACTCTAACAATTTAACATGTTATCACATATTTCTAATGGTTGTATTGCTACATTTTATAAATTATCAAAAATTGATCAATATATATATTATATTATATAAACCGTTCGAAATTTTTACAAAAATGAGGTCCTTTAAAATGTTACCAGGTCCTAAAAAGACCTGTTGATAATTCTGTACGAACCCTGAATATTGTCCGGTCTGTATACAATTACAATTGATAAATAATCCATAATATTATTATCTGCTGGTTTGCTCTTGCTGAGGGTGTTATCTCTGAAGATATTCGAGTCTCCCATCAGATTTTCACGTTCTTTTCTAGCAGCTGTACTAGTCGACCCTTGTGTATCGGGTTCGTTTGGATTGCGCACGTTGATGATTACACTCTTGCCATCAGTACACCTGTACACCATCCAAAAAAAGAAATAATCGTTACAATAATGCGAAAACTTCGGATCCATGAAGTTATCATACTTTATTACCAGCGAAGAATACTTTCAGCGTTTTAGAATTTCAACAAATAATTTCCTTAAATCATCGTCCAGAACTGTTAAAGGGATGTTTTTTGCTTGTTTAGTGCTATTGTCAGGCACCCTACATTTCCTGAAATTTCAGAGGAATTTTGATCATTTTTGAGATAGACAATTTGACACTATTTTCTAATAGGGGTATTGGGGGGTAATTGGATAATTTCTTGGTCGGAGAATGGTTCTCAAAATTATATTTTATTTAGTGTTAATATGAATTTTTACGCGCAACTTTCCTTTACTATTGGAGTAATGAGTGTCTATTCTACATTACAGGTGTAATGGAAAATAAAGCACTACATTCAAGATTTATTGCATCCATACTCTATTTAATGTATCTTATATACTGTTATAATAATTATATAGTGTTATAATGGTATAAGCTAATCAGTTAATGTAATAAAGTCATATATTTTCACGATATAACTTACTTCCGTTATGTTCATTATTAACTTTTTTTCAAATTTACTCCTAACTTTCAAAGTTGTTCAATTACAATTTATTTGCATTTATCCAAAACAATTAATTTTTATTCTAAAAAGTATTTTCCGATTGGACTACTCTAGAGTCTAGACCTATATAATTTTTAATAGCACGGCATAAAAACACTTAATTTAGCAGACCAAAAAACAAACAAATTATGTCAATAGTTTTATTTAAATGCAATCTAAGATTTTAAACTGGAAGAATTTCGGCGCTACTTAGAGGCTCGGCCGCTTGCCTCGCCATAAGGCGGTGGTGGATAATTGTTGGGCAAAGCGATAATTGGATAACCTGTCGACCCAACTCTAGGCGGGGAGGCAGCAGCATCATCAACCGGCCCACTCCGTGGAGGTGGGGCGGGGGGGACCAATGTCCGCAACTGGCTCAGCTATCTGGCCCGCTACGTCACTCAACCGGGCACCGCCAACAGTGCCGACTCTGTGCTGCTGTCGGCCCGCAGCTCTGTGCCAGTGTTCCGCACCCGGGCCGCCCGCTGTTGTCTGCTCAAGTTGGCGCGGGCTGCCGCCTACCGGAGGAGACAGGCGCTGGTGGAGTCGGGCGACTGTGTGCCGCATGAGGTGAGTCAGCCAGGCAGGGGACAACTGACTGCTTGCTCCGTTGGTCCTGTTGTGTATTTTTATAAAACTAAATTATTGGCAGAAAATGACTTCCGTTAGTTATCCTAAAGACTATAATGGTTGTCAGAAGGTCGGGATTTCTAAATTTGATCTCCCAGTCGGGTGAAAGTTGGGATTTAACAATGTTTTATCAGGTTTCGGGATAAATAGATATTTCAAACTATTTGCTGATTTTTTTTAAATGCATCTTCTACAGATTTTATATTTAACAAAACTCAAAAAATTGGCTCTATGTGATACCTTTCTTATTATAATCATGGACTAATATTATGCTTCGATAATTCAAACATCGATATTTTATATTTGTGAAATTCTGTTATTAATCAATTATTCTGGTAACTTCTAGAGGCATATCTCTAGATATGGTTCCATTCATATTATATATTTTAATTAATTATTATTCGTAGTTGTATAAATTATCGTGTATCTAATTCTATTTATTTATCGTGATTATTGTGTTCTTTTGATAAGGTGAAATAGAAGTTAATATACTGTTTATGTTGATTGTATACTGTTAATAAGAAATTGTTTGTTTTATATAATAAACTAGACAACAAATTTCATTGCAGATTCTATATTTCGTAAACTTACTATTTGATTTTTTTTAATAATTCGGTATAAAAAATTAATTTTAGACCCAAAAATTTCCCATTGAGGTTCACATTTATTGACAAATTGGCATCATAATGTTTAATTTGATCAATGGTTTATGTTTATTGTTTGTGAACAGGCTTTAACCACATTAATTCGCTCCTGTTGTCAACTGTCTAACGTTGGGGTTCAACGTGGTGATGAAATACTCATCTATCCACCACATCGTATAATCAATCAATCTCCTTTCGTCTCAGATGACGTCGGCAATCGATACCGCCGCCGCCGACGACCTGTCGATGGCCAACCTGCTCACGGCCGCGGCTGCTGGTGACGAAGACGAGGAACCGGAAGAGGAGGAGGAGGACCTCGAGGAGCTGGACAAACTGGCCGCGCTGCAGCAACCGGGAGGAGAGGAGGGTGATGAGCAGATCAGTAGGAGTGTTTCGTTGAGGCAGGGTCAGGCGAAGATGAGGAATTGGCAGAGGGACACCTGTTCCCTGCTCAAATACGTTTTCGGGATCTCCATTCCCAGGAAGGAGGTGGGTTTTCTTCCCGGCTTTTGTTGTTCCAATTGTACATGGATGGCGTCGTTTTGTTTAATATATTCCACGACCTGGAAAATCAGGGATTTTTGGGAGCATTAAACTTAACTCCTGCTCTGCGGGAATCGTTTATCTAAATATATTTATACGTTATGGACATGATATTATAATATAATAATTAACATTTGTACACATCAAGAATAGTCCGATTATGAATAACTATTTCAAATTACTGATATTTTATTATTTAGACGCACGGGAAATGGGTTGCGGATGTCCTATTATATGTAATCTAAATAAGTGTGATGCGGTGATATAATATACATAACGACCTTGATTTCCTCCTGACTTATAGAATGTGCTTCGAACTTGTAAACATCATGGGGTGGACATCATTAGATATGTAGAGTTGTTTCATATCCGTCCGAAAGTCACAATGATTTGTAAAAGTCAGTTCATATTATGAATGTACCGACAACCTTATACTTAGAATAACTATACCGGGTTGTACCACTTGACTTTGTTCCAGTTGTTCCGTGACACCCACTACACGGACTGTATGGAGACCAGGATCCGATCGTGCAAGTACAAGATGAAGTGGGCAGCTGGGTGCTACGGTCTCTTTGTGCGAAAGGGTCGATCCTGTACCACAAGCCCGGTACGTCTTGCTGGTAGTTGTGTTACTTTAGTCACATATCTTATCTATCTATCATGATGAGATATTATTTGAACTAGTTTTTTAACTATATTAAATTGAATTGACAACTTTGTCCTTATTTAAGTATTGTTTTGTTATTTTATTCCATTTTTATTATCCAAACTATTCACCAAATCAAATCATGTTTATATTATTTTAGTATTATGATTATAAACTTAAATTTCTTCTCAATCAAAACTCTAGAGGCGGTCAAATTGATTCACATGTGTTTGCTAGTGGCTAATAGAAGCACTAAAATACAAAAATAATTATGTTTTCAAAATATGTTGGAAGTAGGTTTCTATCTATTGATAACACTTTTATAGGGTTTAAAGGCTTTGATTTTTGAGATATAACCAATTATAGCACTAAAATGCAAAAAAAATGTTTTTAGATAGATTGGGGGTGGGTTTCTATCTATTGGTAATACATTTATAGGGCCTAAATGCTTTCGTTTTCGAGATATACACCAATTAATGTTCAAAATGGCGGCCATCCTAGGTTTCTCATTCTAGGAACAAAACCGTAAGAGATACAGTTTGGCAAACAGCAGTAATGGATTCAGCACACAAAATCACCTTAGAAAAGCTTATTTTTCAACTTTTACGCAAAAATGCCTAGTGTTGTCCAAATATCTGAAAATGGGACTAGTCTAACATGTGTGCTATCATCTTCAACTGGTCTATTACTCAAAATATATTATTAATGCTATCGTCAATTAAAAATATAGAAAAATTAACTTGAAATAGACTTCATATTTCTAAAATGGTTCTATTAAAAAAGTATTTAAGCTTCTAGGTTCAAACTTCCATTGATTACTTACATCCTTATAAAATATTCTTTCTATCAAACAATTTGTTTCGAGCTTACTGATCAATATGAAATAAATTTAAATAAATCAAAATATAGGCTGGAATTGAATTTTTTTCATGTAATATATATACATCTCATTAGAGACACTCAGTAATAACATATTTAAAAAAATTGTCAGAGAATAGTTAGTTGCTATATGTCAAGTTCCAATAGGTCAAATATTACCCATCCTCCGATCAAATAGACTCTCAAAAGCGATTGGTGTACTGTTGCAATTTAAAAGTTAGTTTTGTATGAAACTTTGTGATTTAAATTTGGTGTGTGTTTTATTCAGTCTTCTAAAATACACCTTTTCGCTTATTTCTTCATGGTGATACTAAACCTTTCTTTTACTAGCCAGATTTGAAAGAAGTATTCTGATGGCATTCTGTCATAAAAATATATTTCTTAGATCATTATTTCACCACAAAGTATTAATATTTACTAAAGCAACTTTCTAATGTTCAATTTGACTGATAGCGATGGTTTCAGAGAGGTTAAGCATCAACATAGATACAAATGTACAATAAAACTAAATAATAAAATACTATAAAATTATATGCTACAAAACGAAAATTACACATAGCTGTCAGTAAAAGAATTAAGTGCATTTTTATTTATTAATATATCGCTATTAATCTTTATTTCTATTGTGTATTGATTAACCTTCAACTGCCATGCCATTCTGTTCCCCCCTCTGACCCGGTCAGGAGTCCACAGCAGTGTTCTCCCGCAAGACGGACCGCTTCCGCTCCTGGCACGCCGCCTGGGTCACCGAGAATTGCTCCCCCGCCTCCCTAGCCGAGATCCACTCCTGGCTGGTGAAGTCGACGCCACCGCCACCACTCTCCTCCTCCCTTCCTCCTCTGACGTCATCGTCGTCCCTCCACCACCATCAGCAGCAGCAGCAGGTGGAGGAGGAGGTGGTTGTTGTTGTGGTGGACCAGGAGGGGGATGATGACGTAATGGAGCAGGATGAAGCGGCGGTCAAGTCGGAGGAGGAAGAGGGTGGTGGTGCTGTTGTTGAACTGCAGTCGGTTGATGTCGTGTAGCTGTCTGTCTGTTGATTGCGCACTTGTTTATTGATTGAAGTATCGATCAATATTTTCAATTAGTTGTGGTTTGGATAGATTTAGCCCCGAAGTCTTCATTAATGCAGGGGAAAATCAATAACATATGTTATATCATTACAAACAGTGAATCTGAATATTTATTGATTAGAATTTCAATCCTAATATTATTAGATAGAGGCCAAGCTTAGCATGGCTATGTCAACACATTTAATTTTTGTAAGCTTTGTTGTGAAAAAAACTTTTAATTTTTTGAAATACTCTGATCTATATAAAGGACAGTAATATATTAACATGAATAGTTTTTATGATCATAAAATTATGTAGTGCGTAGATTTGTAAAAAAACCTTTTCTTTGGCTTTTGTTTTACGTATGATAAACATGAATGATCTATCCAAGCCATAGCCTAATTCTACGAAAATACCAGAAACTTATTTTATGATACTTTATTTTTTTACTACTTGTTAATTATATGTGTATAATCTATATATTAATTACTATCAGCCTGTGAATTATTATCTTACAGTTTTGTACATTATTCAAGCGATTGTATTTGACCCTACTAGTTAGTAGTAATACCCTCACATTAGTTTACTATGATTATTTGTTCTCAGTATGGTGATATAGGGTGGCGCGCGCTCATTTCTCCAAACGGAATATTCACCCCAGACCCTAATAGTGACGAAATCCCATCTCATCTCCCCTTATTTTGTTCTATAGCAGCCTGTAAAACTAACACCGTTACTATCTCGATTATTCTATTTAGCCAATCGCTTCGTATAACCCTTATTTCCCCTGTGTATATTATTGCTCCACCAATATACGTATTTCTGCTAGATATCTGTATATCAATAGTTTGTAACTAATACTGATTTCGAGTCAGTGAAGAAAGAGCATTTAAGAATGTCATTGCCGCATTTGTAATGCGTTATTCATCCCTTCAGCCAACTCTACTTCATTCATATATTCATCTTGTATAGCTTATCTTAGAATCATCTTACTGTATCTAGCATTTTATTGTATAAGATTTGCAATTTGTTAAATATTAAATTATCATGTTATGTCTATACTTTTCCCTGTTATTTTGTCTGATTAAAATATAAAAATATTCTATGTTTATCGTATATTTGCTTCTTAATCTTTTTAAATACTAAATTATAGAGTTTAACGATACCGATCATATTTTTCAATTTATAAACGAATAATTTTATGATGAATAATGTAAGGGAAAGACATGTGTAATTTAGATAAGATAAAATTGATTATATGATTCATAATTGGTGCGCATACTTGAATATTATAATTTATTGGTTAATAGTTAAGCTATAATAAGTTATGGAGTGATTGAAAATCCGTCTGCTCCAATGGGTCGGTTTATTGAAGTGTTTATCCAAGTTTATTTCTGTTTAGTGCTTAGTTTATGTTCCAACAGTCTATTAATTCTTTTATGTATATACTGTTATTTCACAATACTGCAATTGGAAAGGCGTCCGATTTACACCGTAGCTAAATACATAATATTGTGTCCGTTATATAGGCTACTACTTAATATAGTAAGGCAATATTTGTTAATTATCTAGCGTCTGATTTCAGAGGAGTAGACTAAAAATTGCTAATACTATCAAGTTACAGACGTGTAAATCAGTTATATCTATCATTTTATTGTATATATATACGATCTACTTGTACGTTATATAAAATTTATTTTATACATTATTCTGATTCTATTGCCATAACTTCATCACCACAATAATTCAATTTTGAGTTGAAAATAGGCTTAAAAGTTAAAATCAATGCTTCATAATAATGGTAATAAAAGATAATAATTGCATAATGAAATCATTCCAAAGTTATATATATGGTATAATATGCAGTGTTAATGCAAATGTTTTCTATATATTTAGCTGTATTGTACTTTTATTAACGGTAATTCTATCTAATTTGTTTGGCTATTACGCGTGTTGTAGCGGGTTGTACCCATTTGTATATAACACAGAATGTAACAAATACGCATATACAATATAAAATCCGAGCTTGTGCTAGCATGACCTTATTCGACTAATATATATATAACGGACAATCATGATTGGATTCACTGCCAACATTTTCTGTCTTATTTTCAGGTGAAATCTCTGCTAAATTAACCTGTTATATACTATAATATTAAGCATATCTCCAAGCCTGGTTATTGACTGACATCTAAACTAGAGACTTGTTTGCTGTTGTATAGACAGTTAATATAGACTAGACGCGAGCGCTGTTTCCCTCGGTCACAGAAGTTTTTCTCTCTCTCAGACGGTTTCGTAGACTTCATCCTCTCGTCATAGCTTGCCTTCTGCTTCTCTAGCTGTCTGTGCTACCCCAAATGACAGGATTGCTTTAATGATCAATATATTGATCACGAAGGCAACCTCCTCCCTCTACAGACACTCCATGTTTCCACGCCGCTGCCAAAAATTTGTCTTGCTATAGGCGTATTTATCGGGCATATTTCTTCGACACAACCACGAAGCAATAACGCGTTATTTTCCTTGATATAATTACACTGTATACCTGGCTATGCATATTTGTTTATGAAACCGTTTGTCTTTTTACAATTAAACTATGGATATATTGGTACCGGATTTGAAATACCAGTTCCTTGGACTCTGGACGCTTGTTTACGGGGTTCTTGTTTTGGCGCATTCAGCAGCCGGTTTTGGATTTTTGGTAGGACTTCTACTGCCCCTCTTTGTGCTGCAGTTGGCACTATTCTTTCATTTGTATACGATTGTGATTCTTCGTGTTCAACCATGGAATAATCATCTTAGATAAACACACGTTTTAAAAAAGAGGTTTCGTAATGATTGTCTGAAAATCATGTCTCTTGCAACTTCGAGACAATTACCCAGTGAATAAAAGTGACTTAACTATATACATATAATTCTATTATGATCACAGGGAAAATTTATGTGTTGACACCGGCTCATCAATTTTCCAAAAGTTACTTGTGCAATGCTACAATTGAATTCTTCCGCTGTGAAACAAAGTTTTAACCACAAGTTGTTAATTTATATTGCGGTTCATGCGTACGTTATTATTTAAGCTTAGAATTATTAGGCTTAGAATAATTTTATACTTTCAATTTGTTTTTATTCTTATTTGTATCATCATACTTAAATGTTTATATGATTTTTTGATAACGGCATAATCTTTTCTGCAGTTTAATTTTTTTGTATATTATGAGTCATATATATGCTGCGTGCTTTTACTGTTAATTATGTCGATTTTGTTACCGTTTTTATTATGGAATTGATTTAATATATTATATAGAATTATAATATAAATGGTAGTACATATACATCGAGTTCTATTTTAAAATATGTGAAAATAAATATATAATAATGTGATAATTTCCGGTGAAAATTTGATAATGCCTATACCGTTTCAGAAAGTTGACTAAGCATATACATTGTATATTAAAATTAATATATAAATAAAACAAATGTAATTGAAAAGAAAATTAATTTTTATATCAAATTTTTATTACACATTACAATATTTAATTACATAATTACATGTTAATTATATAAAATTAATTTGAATTTTATAAAAGTTTAACTATATTAAAAATAAAGCACATATAAAATTATCCTTAAATAACAATAAAATTAATAGAATAATAATTAGAATCTATAAATATCCTATAAAAATACATTCTTGGTCAATAGTTTGCAGAAAATTATTATACTTTGTCAATTTTATAATACTATAATAATAATATTTTTTGTATATATATATAAGCTATATATAAGAAAACCACAAATAGAATATATATATAGGTTCAATTATATTTAAATTAATTATATATATATCAAAATCGTTTTATAAATAACGTATTTCCCGAAATATATGTATATTGTATAATATCCATATTGAAGGGCTTTTTATAGTCATCAACATTTTCTGACAATTATTTTTGTGATAATAATTTAAATGTAATCTTAACACTTCTCATTTAATGAAAATTTGTATAAATTATATCGATTGTGTATTTAATACGTTTTAGTTCAATCGCCTGTTTTAAGATATATGCGGATTTGGATATAGGCCTATACTACATTTTTTATTATTTATTCTTATCATTTTTCAAAAAAAAAATATATATAAACGGCACTGATTTTAAAAACGATATAGCTTATATTCAATATATACTACTGAATATATAATATATACAAAACGGGTGAAGTTGTATAATTGAGAAGTTATACATAAAACTTTTACATATATTTTATAAAGAATCACAGCCTATTTTGGAACCAGAAATTACATCAAAAACTGTTAGAGCTTCAGAGGGTGTAATATTGAAAGCGAATCAACTTATGTAACAATTTGATTGTACGCCTAGTTAAATGGACATAATTATGTAAACATCAGTAGAATTTTTAAAATTTGTTCTATTTGTAAATTACAAGTAGAAGTTACAAGTAACAATTTGATTGAACACCTATAGTTAAAAGGACATAATTATATGTAAACATCAGTAGAATTTTTAAAATTTGTTCTAATTGTAATTTATTTTGTATTAATTTATATACTTGTTATTATTAATTTAAAAGTAGAAAGTTGGCACACATGTGGCAATTATAGCGTCAGAAGGCGACAGAGAAAGAAATTACGTGCGTCGCAAACATTTTCAATCAATAAATGATATTATAACTGATTTTGTTTGCAAATGGCCAGTTTTAAGTTAATTAATGCTAACTTTTTAGTTAACTCAAAAGTTAACTTGACGTTAACTAAATATTTAATGAAGTGCAGTTAACTAAAAAGTTCACATGTAGTTAACTTTTGCATCTAACTAAAAAAGAAAGAAAAAAAGTTAACTTATTTTGTGAAATACGCCCTTGAATGTTTTAAACGAAAGACGATAATATTACTATATTTATTTTAGTAAATTACTAAAAATATTTAAACTAATAAATATATGCTGAATCAGGTTGCTGTTACCTACAATTTACATTATAGCTGCCATTAATGTAGAACTTTAAATACTTTGAATATCCAATTAAAGCGTAGAAAACAATTTTGTTCACTCATTTAAAAGCAATTCAAAAGTGCTTTTCTAACTTAGCCAAAATAATTTTTTTAAAGTAGAGAAAATAGGTTTTTTCCTAATATATTCTCTATTGCACCAAATGAATATTTGGTTTGATTTTTGCGTTGTACAATATATGTTATAAAATTAATGAAGCGATACTAAAAACAAATAAATTAATTAAATAACAGCAACAAAAATGCGTAAACAAACGATATTTTAAATATTTCTTGCAAACAGGATGAAGTAGTTTTGAGACGGGACGTATCCAATTTATTAAATATTTTGTGTGTATCTGTGGCTTTTCTTGCAATTCTACTAACAAAAATTTTTATTTAAGTTTTCTAAATACAAGTTGTATAATAAATATATATTTTATGTATCGGCAATCTTTTATTAAATCTTACATTAAATATTTTATTGGAATCTTTTAAGACAAAAAATATGGTTGTCGGATAAAGTGCATCTATCAATGTCAAAATTGGTTAAATATAGATTGATATAACTTAATATGAATTCTGTATTTATACCTCCGCATGAAAATTTTATTAACAATGGTAGAAATTGCTCGCTATTTGTACCTCATCCTTATTCAGTCTATGATGCATCTATCAGAGGAACAATATGGGGTTGTAAGTTAATTATTCAAATTGTAATTTTATATCACATTTATTTAAAAGGCGCTATTTGTAGTTTGTCTACATGATGAGATTTATTAATATGTATCCTATTTATAGAGAAACTTCAAATAATGGTAGGTAGCATCATAATTTTTTACATCAATGTAATAATTTTTTAATATTCATAAAAAAGTAAAAAATATATTATAATATATTTTAATAACTGTTTACTTATTTAACCTATTTAGGTGACAATAGACTGTGGTGCTGCTGGAGGGGAGGAGGGGGGCAGCAGCCCTGCCAATAAGTAATACACTTTTTGCACAAACACAATAATGTTCAATAATTCTATTTACTGTTAGAATTCTGTAACTATAATATAAAAATTGTGAATTAATAAATACTGCTATCAATCAGATATCTGTCTGACAATTGGAGTATTTCCCTCCTAATGAAACAATTGTGGCACTTGTACTGTATTGCTAAATATAAAAATTACTAACATTTTACAAATAATCTATTACTAAGAAACTTTCTGGTTACATGTCAAAACATCACCAAATTCATAACTAAAAAAAATAATTTTAATACAAATGTTAGTTTATTCATATTAAGATAATTATTAAATAGCCAAATAATTAATCCCTTTAGAGTTAGACAAATGAATATCAGAATAATTATTATTTATTATTATATATTTTTTCCTGGTGATGTTATGTAGTAGTGAAGTTTTGACATGATACCAACTTTCCACATACTATACTGGAAATCATGCAGAGTTATCACTCATCAATTAAAAAAATTAATTTAATAATCATTTTTTTGTTGAATAATTATCTATTAAAAATATGATTAATGAAAACCTTAAAGTTATATATCCTAAATAACTTAGTATAATATTAATAATATTAGTGACTATACATCATTAGTGTATCCAGGATTTCAAGAAAAGGGTACTGAATCTGATGCAAATTCAGATAAAAAGTGTACCTTATAACTTTTAAAAATAATATAGCTACTTTTTAACCATTTATTCAAATAATGCATCAGTCTAATTATACTATTACATTCTGTGATGCTTGACAAATATACAAGTATACACATGACAAAAAAAAAGGGGGGGGGGTGGAGGGTATTTGAGCATCCAAAGCACCTACCCGGGATATATCACTAATACATGGGTAGTGATCATTGAGAATTTGTATGAGCTATTGGTTAATTCCAAGAAAAAATATATAAAATTCTGAAAGAGTAAAATGCTTAAGTACACAAAAAACCAAAGACTCCTCAAGAAGATATAAACACAATAAGTGGCATAAATGTAAAACACTCAGAAGAAAGTTGAATTGGCAGATTGTGATGCTTTACTGTAGGAGTCTTTCTCAGTTATTGCATTAAAGATAGTCCAAAGTTTGGTTGTTGAAAAGCTAAATTGAAAAAACAAATAGAAATTAAAAGCTTTAAGAAAAAAGCTGTCTAAAATAAGGATGATCACAACTGATTAGTTTGATACTGACTTTATTGTGTTAACCATAACCATAAACAAGCCTGTAGCCAGCCTTTTTAAAGGGTCGTTCGTTTTATCAACAAATAGGGCATTTCCATATTATCTATAAAACTATGTACAGATGTATTATGAAATGTCTATATTACGTATGTAGTGTTATTCTTCTGCAGCCTAAAAAGGGCACATTTTGATCAAACTTAAAAAGGTCGTTCATTCAAACAGTACGAACCCCCCTGGCTATGGGCTTGATAAACCCTTATGATTTTATTAAATGCAATAGATTACCAGTCCTCATCCTTCAAATACTGAAAGATTAGGTAAAAAATTAAAGATTACTTCAGAAAGTAACTTAAATCATGGCTATTCTTATAACAACTTTATAATAATGATTGTAATAATAATGAGTACCTAAGAATATTTTTAATCAAGTGTTTCATGTTTAAAATACATATTTATGTAAGAATTATGTTTTTATATCATTTACCTAATTAACCACTTATATTTTCAGTTATAAAAAAACATAATTTAATTATAGTAACCTATTGGTGTTTAAAATTGTATATATTTTTTGTACATTATAAACTTTTTACAAATTACTATAGATCACTATTTTCAACCCTGTTGCTCTATGTCTGATGTTACAGATATTAAGGGCCTATTCATTTATTAAAAAAAATTCTTTCAGTATGTATGTCATTATTTAACAAAAAATGGTCACATGACTGACTGTTATGAAGAAATGATGCATTGTTTTAAATTCTGGTGAAACTATTTCTCTTTATGCTCACTGCCCCCCAAAGCTTCCAAAATTATTTTATTAAACCCACATATATTTAGTAGACATCATTAATTTTCTTGCATGCAATTTTTTTAATTTACTTTTTCATGCATTTGGCTTTTTATAACTGAGTGAATAATATGACTGGTTATAAGCAGTCCTAAATATAATACAGTGCTGTAACTATTTTTACCAACAATTTATGCTTATTATAATGCCCTGACTTGGCCTCAATGCCACAATATCAGTTTGTTTACCAATTAAAAATGCTTTTGCCAGCTTCTTTTAATACTATACTTTATTTTTTAAATTATTACATTTATGAGAAATACATTATGATTATTTATCTGGATTTATGATTATAACAGCTTTGAGAAACTACCTACACATTATAAAAAATATTATTAAACCTAAGCAGAAGAGATTCCATATCAAGATATGTCAGTATATCCTTAGATTGTATGATATCATTTTCCTAGATTCCTATTTTTTTAGGACATTAGAAAATGTATTAGTTTTTTAAAACTTTCTTTTATATTCCTCTTTTGTTCCTGAACAAAAGCTTTTTAAAAATTATCTTTAAATAGGAGTAATACTAACTCTTTAAAGAATAAATATTAACAAGTTCCAAAGTGATGAAAAATTTACTGGTCTCTTTGAAATAATGAATAAACAATCAAACTAATTAAAAGATAATTTTTTATTATTAAATATTGGAGCTTTTGAACTTAACTAAAGTTTATAATAATTGATACAGTGAAAAATACCAGAAAACAACCTATTAGTAAAAATATTAATTACATAAATACTGTTAGTAAATAGAATATACAGAAGGTATGTGGCATACAAAGAAAAATATAAAATCAAAACAATAGAAATGTGCGATTGAGGGCAATGTTATTTTTTATCAATAAAAACAGATTCAATAATTTTACTTAATTAAAATGTCTATAATGGTATATCATTGAATCATTAGACAAATCGGATGTATATGTATAGAGCTATTAATATCATTAGGTATATCATTGTCAGATTTATTATGCATTATATTCTTTAAAACAAATAATTCAATTTCTATCAGCCTCACCAAAGTAAGAGGATGGGCAATTATTACAGTTTACTTCATAGATTCATGTTTGAGGAATATGAACTTAATTGGAAGGAAATTTTTTTAAATATTAAAAAATAACACTAGATTTACAAGAGTTAAAAAATGTTGATTAACATTTTAATTATGTGTTGTGGTATCCGTATATGTGAAGGTCTTTTTATTATAAATAGAAAAAGGAATATGGTTTTATGGTCTTATTATTTTGTTTATCAAAAAATATCTAGCATGAGAAAAAAATTTATTTAGTACATGATTACAGTAACCAATTTTAGCTTAAGAACTATGGAAATAACTAAAGCCAAAATTAATATTTAAATTATAAAAAATACTACAAATTTAGATAAAGAGAATAATTAGATTTCAGAATTATAATGTCAAAAATGGGAATAGAAATATTGTTTTCAATTTCATAAATGAATTTAAGAGTAATATATAATGAGTTATTTACAGATGTTACATCTGTCTGATTGAAATATGTGTGTAATTGTGACATGTATGGTACAATTATACATAACATTAAGTTAGAATAATTTATAGGAAGATAACTGTATTATTTATATATTTATTACTGTCAACCAGATAATCTGCATTTAATAATTGACATTGTTTGTTTGCTTAAAGGATTATTCTGTATCTCGTTTTACCAAATAATATCATTTTCATGCTATGGATTTGCATGCTTATACTGTAAATTATTTTAAATAATTGAAATTCTATATGAATGGATTATTATTAGATTAGTCACTATATATTATTATTATATTAAAACCTGTTTACACCTAGTTGTACCGATATACTATGAAATGTGAAATTATATGTTTGGTGGGTAATTGTTGTCCTTTTCGCAAAGAAGGAGGGCAAATGGCTAGGAACCTATTCCTCTTCATTTTAACTAGTGAAGCAGTGAAAATTATATTTTAAATAATCGATTATTATTAAAACTATCGTCGGTTTAATTTAAAAAATGTGTTTAAAACTTAAACTCTTATCCTCATATTGAAAGCTATTCCTGTTATAATATTTTCAAGCAAATAATACATACATTTTTAATACTATAATAATTCAAACACTTTAATATAACCTTCTATTTTGAGATTTTATTTTATATAATATAGCTCTATAGAATAAACTTGAATTATGTATTTCTTATATTTACATATATTTTGGTATGTTAACTCTTGCTTTCCCTGCTGTTTAGTCGCACTTGTCGCCATATTTTGGACAATCTTCGGCATAATATGGATAGTGAAGAAGAAAGTGATTGAATCGCAACAAAAAAGTGAAAATGGTCCTGCCTCAGTGATCCACC
Organism: Coelogynopora nodosa; assembly: GCA_034780555.1. Taxonomy (NCBI): domain Eukaryota; kingdom Metazoa; phylum Platyhelminthes; order Proseriata; family Coelogynoporidae; genus Coelogynopora; species Coelogynopora nodosa. Next base: position 4,397 of record JAUZND010024129.1, on the reverse strand, counting down.
AGGAAACAACCGCATCTATTCGCTATATTGACGACTATAACTGCAGACAACGAGTTGAAACAACTATTTAATACATGTTTTTACTGACTTTTTCCATACTCCTTTTAAAACTGATTAAAATTTACAATTGGCAGAATTCGACTTTTCAAAAGTGACCAATGTAAACAGGTGAAGTAGCTAGCTTCATTCTCATTTGAAAATGTGATAATCTAGGCCACTTCGTGTTTTTTTTACATGTACATAAAAAATAATATATTTTTGACATTGTGTATGTATTTCGTTTAAATAATTTTTCATATTTAGTACTTTTTATGTAATGCAATTTCTTTTCTTATTCTTATCTGTATCTGTTTTTTCATCATAATTATTTTAATTTTATTAATAAGTATTTTTTAATAGACTCCGTTATATATATATATTATGCCATGTATAAATTATTTTATTTTAAATATTTTGATGTTACTTAGCATTGTGTAATACATACATAAATCTGTTTATATTTAGTTTTTTGTGTTATCATTAATGACTTATTTGTTTATTTAGTTTGTTGCTTTTCTGGATGTTGGCTCAATTTTAAATAAAGGTAGTGTGTGTATGTAATGTATGTATTAACCGAAATACATATTTATTTATGTTCATTGGAGAACTGTTTTATTTCAAATTTATATTAATTAGATTAAATGATTACCAAAAGCAACATACGAATATTGTTGCAAAGTGCCAAAAATATTTTGCCAATAATGCAAATTAAAAGTGTTATCAATTAAACATTTGAAATCTGTTATGGAGATAGTTTATCCACAATATTTTTTAGAATGTTGTTTTAAGAGGCTATTCTTCCTATTAAGAAATCGTTGTGAAAGCAAGCGACATTCTTTTGGTTCACATACATAGATGATATATATTAATTGTGTACAACTATTTTCGTAATCAATATGAAAAGTGATTTGTTATTATATAACATTCAAAGTTTTATTATTTAATTGTATATAGTATTATTTATAAGCTGTCAAGAATATAAAAATGACTGTTTGTAAATTATTAAGCTTGATATATAAAGGTTTTTTAAAATTCATCCAACTATACTGACCAGTTCCATCTTTTTCAAAAGTGTTTTTATTAAATATTAACAAAATAGTTTCGTATAAAAAATACAATTGCTACACTGAATATTTATATATTCTGTTGCAAGTTAATTATGTTTGAACGATGTATTAATTAATACGTCATTCATTATTAAAAATTGATGTTGTCTATTTTTAAACATCAATTGGGATCATTTTGAAAAATTAAGAAGTGACCGCTCTAAGACTCGGCCCATTAGGGCACACTTCTGATAAAATTAAGTAATATATCTATATGCTCTGTCCGGTTCTCTCTTTTATATTGTCCGGATTACTTGATATCGATTAAGCTGATTAATTTAAAATTATGTTACTGATATAAAATCCTAAGGAAATTCTCCTTATACTTAAACATTAAATGTTTATAATTTTACTATGCTGAAATTTTTGGGGATTTTAAAGGAATTAATTATTTTATAGCCTATAATTGTTGTATGAATAATATGACATACTTATTTTTAATTTGAGAATTGAGGGAAAATATTCATCAACTCATCAGTTTATAACATTTTGGTAATTATAAAAAAAGGTTTAAATGATTGATTATTATCAGTAAGACTAAACTCTGCATACACTTGGTGGAATTGTTCATTAAAATCAGCTTTTGTACATATTTGATAAAAATGAAAGAATCTATACATAATAATTAATGGCTTTTTACTGAAATATAAAAAAACACTGAGTGAATGAAAAATGAATAAATACATTTTTGTAATCCTATCTTGCAAAGGCAACCAATCACTCAGCTAAAGGTATCGATAGCAATTATTATGCGGTGCAACAAAATATTGATTCCCACACAATAATATTTTTATTAAAAAAGTATCACCACATTTACATGGTAAACTATGACATACAAAAATAGATATGAAACCATTGTTATTTTTTCCTCTTATAAACGGACACGAATCGTTCGGTATAACTATAGCATGTACAAGCGCGTACAGTGTACAACGTTTGACGTCATATAAACATTGTGTTACACTAGTGTAGATTATTATTTAACACATGTTAGTTTCTAATGTGCCTTTAATATGTCTACACACTAGTTTATACGCAGTGCTTGTGGTAAGCTGATTATTTAAATGTATTAGGAATTGCATCTGTTATATATAATATAGTATTATTTATGCACCGTATAAATATGTATCTACTCAGAAATTAGTATTATAACCTGTTTTAAAAATAAATTAAATATAATATATTTTCAAATTTACCTACTTTTCAACATGCATGTGTCGTGAGGGTTTATTCCAATTTTTTTCTTTATGACATGGGTTTCTATAAATGAGGCAATTAAAATTTATATAAACTATTTCTTATTGAGAGATATATATATATTTTTGTATACTATTTGATTTGAAAACGAGAGTTGTGCTGTTATTTATTATGATGAGTTCTTTTTCCTTCGTTTATAGTTAAACTGTATTTGTTATCTCGTTATAATTTTGTTTTTTAATATGCCACTTCAATCTGTAATGTTCAGTATAATTTTTTGTCAGCTTAGCTTTTCAATGTGGAAAAGATATCTTTAATCGACGATGATGTTGACAAAGAATTATTTTTATTATTAACCATTTTTCTTAATTAATCTGAATCCGAAAAACGTAAATAAAAATGTTTAAATATTTTATAATTACTACGTCTTTGGATTTCCTAATTTTTAATCATTTCCTTTTATTCTTATTCCTTGTTTTCTTATTTTCCTTCATTATTTCCTCTTCGACCTTAAATGCTGAGACAAAATGTTTCCATTATTTAATCGTAAGTTCGACAAACATTTATAGACAGGTTGACTTCACCTAATCGAGTGGGGACAAATCTCTAAAAGTCTACGGGACAAAAGGGATTAAACAGGATGATGATATATTTATGATAATAACAAGATGATGATGAAGTGTTATTGTCTGTGTATGTTGTTTATTGTCATTTATTTATTAGTTTTAATTGAACCGTTTTCACAATTCTTGTGAATTTCACAAATCTTACATTATTTGTAAGAAGGGATGGGTTAGTGTGATATTTATTTGTTTAACGGGGTGTCGTATTGATTCAACATGCAAACACATGGCTCGTTTATAGGTATGTTAATTTGTTTTAAATTAAATAAATACATGTATGTATGATAATAAATGTCATATCCTCTCAGTTATTTAAAAATATATATTCTGGTTTATATTTTGTCAAATCAAAAGAATATTACTGCGGCGCCTTTAAATATTTCATATTTTGACTTAAATGTAAACAATATTGATGTTGTTTTATAATCTGTGTAATTTGATTGTTCCGTTGGTTTGCAGGTTGTTTACTAACTCATTCTGCCTACTTGCTTCTGTTGTTTGCTACGTGTTTTTTTTCTAGTTTGTTCATTACAGTTAATAACATTGTTATGGAACTCTGCCTCCCTTACCACATACGAGGGACTGCGCCCTAGATATCCAGTGGGGGCTTTGCTACCAGTTCCCCTAATAAAACGCACGCTTCTGGAGTGCTCCACAAATCCCCTCTTTCACCTAAATAAAACTGTCTCTGAGCGTTCTCATGTCTGTATATAAGTTCCTTTTATCTCACAGTATCTATAATATAAAAAAGTAAAAATTTCTTAGTTGAATGAAATTTAGTTCAATGTTTAAATGAAAGTTAGTTGAATATTGCATGTATTAAATAATTTTTTAATTTTTAGATATGAAAATTGATTTTGCCGCGATTGTGTTTGATTGCTTTATAGGAGTTTCGAATTCATCATGGATCATTGCAATAAAAATAAGGATGAAGAGAGAATGCGCCTTTTCGATAGTGTCATATCGAAGGTTATGGCCGATGTATTCCCGGAGAATCTAGACTGTGCTTTGTAAGTACATACTGTAGTTCGATAATATTTACAGAAAAGAGTTATTTATTTATTTACACAATTTATCTGAAGACCTGTCATTGAAAACATGAAAAAATTAATACATCTTTGTGGTTTTACCATTAGGTAAGGGTTACCGTATATTTAACTATTGCAACTGGGTAAGAATTGTTATGAACAAGGAATCCAAATGTAGGAAACCCCTGACAAATATTTATAGGAGTTCTCCAGTGGAAATTTGTGATAAATCAACTTGATGCTTTAATGTTCGAACGGTTTACAAAACAGCTTTGGAGAGACGTATTCTTCTCTTTGGAGAGACTTATTCTTCTCTTTGGAGAGACGTATTCTTCTCTTTGGAGAGACGTATTCTTCTCTTTGGAGAGACGTATTCTTCTCTTTGGAGAGACGTATTCTTCTCT
>JAUZND010024118.1:0-24558 GCA_034780555.1 Coelogynopora nodosa | reverse complement strand
ATAATTTATTATTCTCATAAATAATTTATTATTCTCATAAATAATTTATTATTCTCATAAATAATTTATTATTCTCACAAATAATTTTTTGTTATCTTAATTAAGTTATTAATCTCATAAATAATTTATTATTCTCATAAATCATTTATTATTTTCATAAATCATTTATTATTCTCATAAATAAAAGAGTTTTTTTAATTTTAGATAATCTTTTACATTGCCTGTTCCGTTCTATATCGTCTTAATTAATTCCAGTTGGTCATGTAAGTGAATTTTCACCAAATTATTATAAAATGAAAATCATTGTATATGTGTTTTCTAATAATTTCCGTAATCTACAACATGGTTCATTTACAATTTTTTAAATTTTAGATGGTCTCTTACACTATCTGTTTCGTTTTGTATTGTCTTAACTAATTCCGATTGGTCATATAAGTGAACGTACACCAAATTATATTCATAAAACAAATTCCCTTATTTTGAATAATTGAAGCACACAGGATTAATGAGATAGAATGCCATTTATTAATATAATTATTATAAAATTATACAGCTGTTTACAGAGTAGGAAAGTAAGCATACAAATGTCAGTAATACTGATACATTCACATGCACATCCGCGTATGCTTATAATTGATGTATTCTGAGATTAACAAAATCTTTAATTATTTTAGTTTTTCGCCACTAAGGCACTCCGAGGAAGTGTGATAATGCTTTGCCGGGATGATTTGATTGTGTCACTTGTTTCAAGTATGGCTCAAGTTTCGATAATACACTGCTGTTATGCCGTTCATTGTTAGAAAAGTAAATATAACCAAGTCCTTTGAACATTGTATTAATGAATTCCACTCTTCTCCTTCTATCCATTGACTTTGTGAAAAAATAGTATATTAGTTTATGCAGAAAATTTATTTCATCTACATTAATACGCAACTCTTGCCTCAATGCAAAATTATCGCTGTCGATATGTGGTTGTGTGTCATGTTTCAAACTGTTTGTCACGTCCGCAGCATCCGTCACTATTTTGGACATCTCAATAGTAAACTTATAAAATAAGTCTAGAGAAAGAGCAAATACAACCATTAATGTCAAGAAGAAGTTGAAGCAGAATGAAATTTAGCTGTACAAGCTTCTCTATTTATACTTAAGGTGAGGGAGATCAATTTGCAATCATCGTGCAATATATGGTAATAATACATCGCAATGTTAAAATGTCTACAATTCTGTCAAATTTCAACTGGTTTTTTAAAAATAAGCACTGACTCATAGCTATTCTGTTAGTCTATCTATTAAATTTCATTTTACTATATAAAAAAATAAAAAATAAAAATAAACAAATAATAATAATTTATACTACTTATAAAAAAATCAAGCACTATAAAAGATTTGGCTTATTTTGGAGAGTCATCATACCAATTTGGGTTGTCATAAGTTGTAAACATCAAAAGTTATACGCTAAAAAAATGACCTCACGAATGACATAATTTTTCGTTCCAAATTTAAAAAACGGAATAAAAACAATATTTATAATTAAATAATAAGATTATACTGTAATTAGACACTAATTAAATTTTTTAACGTAATACTGCTTCCAAAAATGTGTAAGTAGTATAAAAATATTTGTCTTATATTTGTGATTCATCATACCAACTGTGGTTGTCATAGGTTACTACCCTAAAAATATGTACCCAATGAAATATTTTGGTGTATTTATGATTCCTAATTATTGGGATTGTAATAAAAAATAAATTTGCGTGAAAATTCAAATCATTTTACACATGTGGGGTAGGGGATGGTAGGGGGGTGGTTAAGTCGGATAGTGGGGGGTAGGGTGGTAGGGGGGTTATGGTCAATGGTCAGACATCATGGTCAACGATCACGTGGTTAGGTCGAACCGACCCTTCCTATACTACTTGTCATATTTCGGAATGGGTATAATAACCACAGTTCTCTAGAATTTGGACAAACACCTTCACGTTAAGTCACCCTGAAACATTACAGAACAAGGTTTCGGGCAACCCCTGACTCTTTGAGAAAGCGGGAGGCGATACTATCCGGAATCTCAGCAGCCTTTTCCTTTGATTAGTCCAGTGCACAGAGTTCAACTATGATTATGGACTACACTCCCATCAGGCCCATAAAGAAGAGCCTCCCTATTAAGATTTTTTTTTACTGCACGGTTCATCTTTCTCTCCTTTCTAGAGAACCGGTGGCGACTAACCCCTTCATACATTTGTACACAACGCTCAGCCTTCCTCTAGTCAGTGTAGAACTCACGTCCCCCATCTACCAGCACCCTGTTTTTCTCATTGAGCAAAGGGCCCTTCTCACTCAAAGAGCGAATCACCCCCAAACTTGAGAGGAACCGGAGTGACCCACCCTCCAAAGACGTCAAAAAACTCTCTCCGTCAGTTCTGATTGGAATTAACGATCAGTTGCCTGACCTCCCGGTACAATTGAATCCACTCAACACGTTTTTTGGTAAGGTCTCTGCTAGACGGCTGCGTTCCTTGATGGCCTCAAGAACCTCCCTAGTTAAGTACTCCTTACCAGTCTTTTTTGCTCGCACCATCCCGATGTGAGTCCTAGCTATGTCCTGGATCGTCTCCGATAGAAAGGAAACCCTCTCCTTCTATGACAACCCCTGACTCTGGTTCTGAAACTAAGCGCACTTTCCATCCTACGCATCGCGATAGGATGCCCAGTTTGCCCTTTTACAATTACATTTTAGCCTTTCAAAGCCATTCAAGCAGCACTACTCCACCTTAGCTACCAGGCGGGAATTGTATACCACCGAAATATCTGGTGTACTCAATCCGCCCGTTCCAAGATTAACCCGTGTTGCTGATCCTTCATTCAGACAGTCCAGGTTATTTACCCTCAGTCATTCTTCGATCTCTTTTCCAAGCTCGTTAGACGGCTGGATTGGATCCCAGAGTGGCTTGTGCCAGTTGATATCACCTACGAAATAAAGGGATTCCGAGAAACCACCAAACTAGAGAGATCACACCAGTGAAACATATGGGCATGTCCAGTTCGCTGATTAGGTGCATACACATTCACAAAGACGTGTCTACCCTGTTTTTCTCAAAAAATTGCTACAGCCCGAGATTCCAGTCTTCCCTCCTCCTTACCCGCCCGAATCGTAGATACCTAACAGAAAGGATGTCATCCTTAAGAAAAGTCAGGAGACCTCCAACATTCAACCTTGTCCCGTCAGGGCCAATGGGTCGGTCCCGTCTTACAGCCACGTATCCGGGGAATTTCGGAGTTGGATCCCTGACTCTCAGTTTCGTTTCCTGCGAAAGACAAATGTTAACGTTTTTCCCATATAAGCTGAGTCATACCGGTCCGGATTCTGTTAGCATTCCACAGAATCACACGGATGTAATTAATTCCTTCTTGGGAAGGTTCTACTCCTCTCAATCACTGGTTGTCCAATGAGATCCAATTCTAAGATTTGCGACTGCAGACATGACATTTCCTGTTCCAGGGCGGCTGAAAGAAATTAGCTACAGAAGCCAGTTCAACCCTGCGCCCCGGAGCTCTGCCTCTACAATTGTGGCAGAACTAACGGCCCTCCTCTTGGGTCCGCATTCCTATTTCCGGTGGCAGACTCTGCCACAGTCATCTGCATACCTGAAAGGCACCGTCCCTCTCCGCGGCAAGACACCACAGGAGGAGCAGGCCCAACCCGCCGGGCCCGGATTTTCCTCTAAATCTCCAGAACGGAGAAGAAACCCCCTAGAGTCATAGTCGGCGTTAAAACTCTCGGCGGCCAAAAACCCACGCGCGTAAGTTCCCAGGAAAGGGTGTCCTCTCGTCCGTACCTGAGAGGTCCCTGACGTTGGAGACCCGAAAAAATGGTTGACTTCGTTTTCCACTAGCGTGGAGTTGCACCCGACGCCACGAGAAGGTGTCGTTTATGCCGGCAAATGGATTAGTCATCGGTGGTAACACAGTGGGTCTTAGGTTCGGACCGAAGAAACCTTCAAAGGCTGATGGATTACTTTAATGTGAGAAAAAATTAATAGAGTGTTCAGAGGAAAATCCTCGAAGAGTCTCTGTGCTGAAAATTCCGGATTAAATTAATCTAAGGAATCAGACGAGTCCAAATCCAGACTGTAAACTCGCTTACGTCGGGAGAGCTCAGTGGCGTGGCTGCGGATTCGACCCGTCCCTTGCCTCATGTGGAAGTGAGAGGGTCTGATGGCGGATGAAGGGATAGCCAAGATGTTGACTAAGTCGAGTTGGTCGTTGGCCATTGCGTAAACTGCGGTGTCGATAGAGACGGTTCTAATATAGGTCGTACAGCGCCCGCTGTATGAGTTCCTGCCTGGTATTGTCAAGGTGTTGGCTGGTTAGCCTTGGTTTCATCGGGGCTCGCCATGTGTTCTAATAGGCAAATCTTATTATCCTTTGGGTACATCAGAATCCACAACCGGATCTCCGAGAGGACGATTTACCTCCAACGCCTTTAAACAAAGAAGGATTTGCTGAAGGATATTATCGCGTTTGTTTACCACGGTAGAGGTAAACAAAAGTCACTAAGGAAGCTAAGGCACTCGTGCCCTTTGTTGCGGAAAGTATTACAAAGGTGCAGCATACATTTGTCGCATAGTTGCATATAACCTTTAAATAGTATTTTTTTAAATTCTGTTAATGTAAATAGTGGTCAGTTTTCGATAAGCTTTCTCATGGCATGAATAATTTTTTGTAGGTGCGGTCTAATTACTAAGATATATAATTGTTGCACGTACACATTTGTCGCAGATAGTTTTATAAGGAAAATGTTTTTTTTTAAATATATTTCATTTTTTTTTAAATTCAGTTAATGTAAGGAGTGATCAGTTTTCGATTAGCTTTCTAATGGTGTAAACATTTTTGTAGATTGTCTAGTTACTGCGATATTATTTCATACACATTTGTCGCATAGTCGTTATAAAAGGTTTTTATTAAATAACTTTTTGACAAAAATTATTTGAAGATTATGCTTAATGTAAGTAGTGGTCAGTTTTTGATAAACTTTTTAATGGTGTAAACTATTTTTTTGTAGATGAACTGGTTACCGAGATACAATTGTCGCACACATCTGTCGCACAACGTTTCACTCGTTAATAACGAGTTATATGTAAGTGTAAATTGTGTATATCATTAGTGTGTTTCTGTGTTGCCTTGGGGTATGTTTGTGAAAGATATCTCCTCACTCCATTCAGACAAACATAGACTCAAGAAGAGCAGTATTACAATGCTAGTCATATCAAACACATTGTACAGTGGACAGATGCATCTGGTTTTTAAAAACCGATTCTCCAGCTTACAAAATCGTTTAATATACGTATATGCACAAGAAACGGCTTCAAGAGTAATTGTGGCTTGTACTATTCTTCATAACATAGCAATTTCAATGAATGACCATGATTTCGGTGCTCTTCCTCCTCGATAGCTAAAAACATATAATATTGTTATCATTGATATTTTAATTTATATCATCAGAGTCTAATATTCAGAAAGCATTACGAATGTAGAAGTAAAACCATATATGCTGATAAGGCCCTTTTCATTAATTTTCATAAATGAGAAAGTAAAATAGTTTTTGTTATTAACATTTGATTATTTTAAAAAGAAAGTGTGCATTAATTTACCATCTTCAAATTTAGATCGATGTGGTAATTTTCAAATTTCAAATGTAATAAAGGATATCATATATATCATGATTATGTAACTATATATAGTAAGTATGCTCGTGTATTTCTCAGTGGAGACTAAAAAATATATGAATATATTTTCGTAAATTGTTTGTTGCGCTTTTATTTATTCAATTTATTGTACTACACTACTAATAGTATTACAACTTTATATACTGTATCATAATAGTATTGTGAGTAGCATTCGATTTGTAATTACTTTGTAATTTCTAGACAATTCTTAATAGATTAAGTTGATTGTTTATTAATGCATACGAATTAAATTTAATTTGATTATGTTTGTTGAATCTAATCATCTGGTTTAATTTAGTGACTTAATTTGATTCCATTCTGATAATTTAATTTTATTTTGTGCATACAGCCTATTATTATGAATATTTTGAAATAAATGTTAAATTCTAGACTGCAGACAAATAATATTAAAATTGTAAATTATGATAAAAAAGTGAATTAACTCAACGTTTAAATGTAATATTATATATTGTAATAAAAACGGTTTAAATTAAAAAAGTGAATACACGTTTAATATTAATATGTTATTAATGCCAAATAGTACAATTATATTTTTACGGTCAAATATGATCTGTGTTTTAGTATACTGTAAATATTGAATTATTGCAAAATATAAAAAATTACAAATTTGGAAAAATTGGTCTGGAAATAGACATAAATATTTCTGTCAAGTTTGCTATGGAAGGAGATCAAGCAGACGAAGTGCGTCAACGTCCGGTAAGTTTAGTATAATGTTATATTATTAGACATTAAGAATAAATCTAAATTGGGCTGATGTCTTTTCTGCTCATATAATAAATGGAAATTTTGGTTACCACAAACTTCGTTATAAAGTCATGAATAGATAGTAAAAAAAATCAATAGCCAGGTAAACTCTAGAAAATATCTTTGTGGTTAAATCTGTAGTGAAAGTGTAATACATAAGTATATGTTTATTATTATTTAATATATTGTTTGTGTCATTGAAATTGGCAACCTTTGTTTTGTATTTGGAATGCAAAAAAATTGCATTTATTTGGTAACCAAATTATAAATCCTCTAACTGCATTATAGCTTCAGTATAGTATATATTTCCCCAGTAATGATATCTATATATAACTTGATATTGTAGAATTTATATCTGAAGAAATGAGAGATAACCAGAAAGAAATAAAATACCATATCTTGACTTGAGTTAAAAAGAAATAATACCACCATGTCCATGACCATGAATAAATTTCTTACAAAAAATATTAGTATCAAACCAATAAATTCATACAGGACAAATAAATCCATAATCTTTCCAAACATACCACTGAAAAAAATATGTTTTATCCTCTATAGTATAACTATATGTTTTGGTATATTTATCAATATTTTTTATTCAAGTTAGTTTTGGTTTGATATACCAGTATACTTTTGTCAATGAGTTTATAATTTGATGGGTCTGGAATACTGAATAAGTGCCAGAAAGTCTAAAACATACTTGAATTTACAAAATCAAACCTAAACATTTTTCTCTGTATTTAAGAAATAATTTTATTTTAAATTTATTTAACTTTGTCTTTGATGATTATGATACATTATCATTATTATTAAATATAAGTAGCAAATATTTAAATTATTTATTATTATAATATTGACCATATATATTTGTTTTAACTACATAATAGCACGAGGTTATTAATAAAGTTATAAAATCATCCCATGAATATGCAGTATTTTTTAGTTTTTGGATTTTATAAATTGAAGTATAAATATTATAGACTTTTTTGTTTGATAATATATGAAAGGTTTATGTATAAATAGATCATTTCAACATTTAATAAATAAGATAAAAAATGTTACCTCAAATTTAACTGTTTTATAATTAGATATTTCAATTACATCTGTTACTGTATTATATAACAATAGATTACAACAATAAAATGTTATCATGACAAAACAGCAAAATTATAGTTTTATGTAAATATTTATTTAATAATAGTAACTTGGTAATGTTTTGTCACATTGACATTTGTGATATTCTTCTGTGTCTGTGGTTGAATTAGTAGTTAAATTAACATTTGTAATTGAATAATATCACTTAAAGCAGCACTTAGATTGGTATATATTTAATTTGCAGTTAAATTTTGGAAATTATTCTTAAATTAATAAGTGAATCTTTATATCTATAGTTCAGTATTGCTGATGGCTGTGCAAAAAGTGCAGTTGTGCTATTTTTGTTATTTATCTGCACTATGCACTATTTATTTAATTACCTGTACTATTTCTTCCATTTTTGAATAATTTTTTGTGACTTTGGTATTGTATTGATGGTACATACATAATATTGTAGTTTTTAAATAAGGTTGAGATATTGCACTATTATTTTAGGTATTAAATTCCTACTATGTTTAATGTTAATTTAAACCTGTAGTCAATATTTGCTATAATCTATGCTTTTTTTCAGTTAGCTACATTATTTTTTTGAATAAGCATAATTATTTTTGTTAATGCTACCAGTAATTAAATTTGCGTTTAAAAATATAGTTGAATTTTATTGTTAAATATGCTGTTTAATAATGTAGTTGACTATAAAGATAGATTGATAATTTACTTAATCTTTAATTTAGTCAAATCTATATAGTTGGATTTATAGTTTACTTAATCTTTAATTTAGTCAAATCTATAGTTGGATTTATAGTTTACTTAATCTTTAATTTAGTCAAATCTATAGTTAGATTTATAGTTTAATCTGTGGTTAAATTAATAGTTGAATTTGTTAAATATATTCATTTTGCCATAAAGGTTACAAACAATAAAATGTTCTTTAAATATATTGAATTAAAAATATAGTAAAACATATAGGATAAAACATTAAAATTCATCCTTGTTAATATAGTAAGAATATGTATAATCAAATAAAATTGAATTAAATGGTTACCATATTTTTTTATGTAATTACTGGTATATATTATATTTGTTTAATGTTCATATATTAATATTATTATTATATCATATTAATACTTTTTTCATGTCAGGTTGTGCTTTCTATTAGTTTCTATAGGATGGAAAAAATTACTCTGTCCCATAATAATTGAGTAATGATAAAAATATTGATCATTACAAATATTACATTTATAAGAAATAAAACTTTTCAAATTTAATATAAAACTAATGTTGGGTAATTCAAATATATAATACAAACTATCCATATCAATCTATTCCTTCCTATCTTCAGATTTGATGTAATGCATTGTTGTATTCTCTTAAGATGTTCCTGTGAGCTCATGTTTTTATGATTTGACTGTGTTTTTATTTTCTTTAGATTACTCATAATAATCTCAAACATGTTGGTGTACAAAGTGTAAGTTAGTTTTTGTTAGTTACAATCATGTTTACTATTGTTACTGCCTATTTATGTTATCTGCATATATACTAACATAAACATATATTACTTATTATTCTACTTTTGTAGACTTGCTTTTTTAAATTCTTACTATATGCAGGCATGAAATTTTCCATCTTTTTGGGGGCAAAAATGATCATTTTCTAGAATAAAAAAATATGTAATAAAATCGTAGTTGTTTGAAGTCTTTAATATTATTGGTCATAATGTATTTCAAATTAAGAAAAATATGTTTTGTAGTATAAAATAAAATGATGATGTCTCTGCTACCAAGCACACAATTATTATTATTTTAATTTAAAAATAGAAACAATTCTATATTTTTAACTGATGTTTTAAAATGTCAAGGCTAATTGGAAGGAAATTCTTTGCAATATGGATGATGAATCAAAATGTGTCATTATTACCTCCATCCCTCAGTGGATGTTCTACGGCTATTGGATGGCTTTAACTATTTTACAAAGTTCCCTTGTACATTTATTTTCAATACTATTAACTTATTGAATCAATGCAATAGTTCATAATATTTTAGCTTGCCATTTGCATTCTTTCATACAATTATATGTACAGTAGTTTATGTTATTTTATATTTAATCATGCACCATTAAGTGGTATAAGTATTTAATGGTTTTCAAATACTATGCTTGATTGTTATTTTTATTTGGTACCATGTTGTTTAATTCATAGGGGTTATATTATTTACAACAAGTCTATTCTAAGATTATGCTACTTATGTTTTGTTAAGAGCTATATGTCGACACTTATATTGTGGTTGCAAGTACCTGTAACTATGCAGACATGGTTTTTAAATAGCAATAGATTCTCAGTAAATGTAATCTGATAATGTGATCTATTTTTTGTAACAAATTACTACAAGCTTTTTTTATCATATAACTTAATTATTTTACAATCAGTATATCTATAATTTTTTTTTTAATTATATATAGTGTACCAATTTGTTTGGGGGTGTATGTGCTCGAAACACACAGTCTTCCTGATACTAGTCATACCCTGTTGTAGAGTGGGGACACGACGAAATCGGATGACACGCTAGGAGCCGCCGATGTGACTGCTGCACAGTCGATCCCTCAGGGCACCGACCACACACCGAGCGCCCTCAAAGCTGTGCTGGAACTGTTGCCGCCAAAATGGCAGAACTACGTCATCCGGCTGATTATGACCTTCATGATGGTTGGAACCTTTGTCTTGATCATCTATCTGGGACCATTGGCGCTTGTCAGTTTGGTAAGAGTTTACTACCTAAGTACTTTCATTACTCTACTTCTAAAGGATAGTATTTGATTGAGACACGAGTATATTTTGTAGTCTACTGAAGAGGCCTAAAAAATACGAAACAGCTCTGTCTAGACGGAATATTCTTCACTAATTAATTTATTTGGAAAATGTTTTGTTTATTGTATCTTTTTATCAACTATTTTAAACATGTTCGTCCATTGTGCATATGATTATTATTATCCATTTTACAAGCTGTACGATAATTCATGAGATTTATGTACTTCAACCAAGAGATTTTACTATCAGAAGGAATCAATTACTTTGAAGTGACGCTAGAGGACACCTTCCTCTCTCTAGCAATGTATCATATCTCTCTCTCTCTCTCTAGCAATGTATCATCTCTCTCGGTGTGTCTTTGTCCATATTGTCACAGTCTTAGTTTATTCAACTTAGTTGTTGTTCTAAATAAAGAGTTTCGATGTTCAACCCGCGTCCGTATCCGATTAGAGTTGATTTATTAATGTCAACCATTCATATATAAGAAATCAGTCATCGAAGCTCTCATCTAATGTAATTAACTCAACTGCTTTGATATTTTGATCTAAATTGTTCTCGTCTAAAATATATTTATAGAACGCAACACCAGACATATAATATCATTTGGTTCAATAATAATAATAATCGATTTACAATTTGTTCTATCTATCGGGCTGGCTACAATTCTGTTATATACCGACAATTTGACTATCTTTTGACATCGAACGAACCCCACTGTATGTTGTGTACTTATATATTCAGTACTTTGGCCTACTTTATTCTACACTTAGTTTACAGTTTATCAGTTTGTTTTCATTTTTGCAACTGGTTCAGATATATTTAGTCCATATTTTGTTTGCAATAGTCGACTTCAAATAAGTATGCTTTAATCTTCAGTGTAATAAACGATAACTCAAGTGAATAGTTTTAAATTTATTGCAGATTATTCAAAAACCGATTCGTTTGATATTGTAATATTTTTTCCTTTCACCCACCAACCAGCATAAATTCCTTCGCTTAGTTATTTTAATTTATATTAATTTAGTTTATGGCAGATCTTATAATCTGATCTAAGTCTATTTTTCGATATCAATTTGAGCTGACACAGCGCTTATTTGATCCGTTAAAAGTTCATAGTTTTATTACCAGGAATGTACCTATAATAAAGTTGTGTTGATTTTGTTAATCATACAATAATTGTTTGTAGTTTCGCTGACCTTTCTATTTATCCAATTGTTCTTCTACACTTTTATAAAAGTATAAAACTTTGCAAGAAATTGAGTGAAATGTTTACCAAATGATTTACTGTAGCTTACTTTGATACAAATAAAATTCCTTGATCAATTCATCAATACGTCCATTTCATAACCTTTGCTGAAGGCAAACAGAACCTCTTTGTTTTATTTACAAGTCTACAGCAACGTTATAGTCAGAGTTCAGGTTTTCCTTTGTTTCCTGAATAGTTGAACGTTTTATCCCTATTGCAGGGAAATCGTTTAATTTTTGTCATATTTTTATTGATTTTTGTTAGTATAATTCGACTAATTATAGCCCATCCAATCATGCCATTCTCCCATTCTCGCTCTCTGTCTCCCCACTCCGGTAGGTGTTGGTCATCCAGGTGTTGTGCTTCCACGAGATCATCACCATTGGCTACGTGGTGTATCGATCGCAAGATTTGCCCGGGTTCCGGACCCTCTCCTGGTTGTTCCTCTTCACCTCGAACTACTTCTTCTTCGGGGAGAGTATTATCGACAAGTTCAGAATCCTGCTCGCTAAGGAGGTAATGCAAGTGGTCATTACATCCATCACCCATGGTGGTAGTTGATTCTGATTGCTATAATTAACTCGAGGTGTAGCATTAATGTCATCCACAAGATGATTTTAAAGTAATAAAACATCTCTTGTTCTCCTCCTCTCCTAACAGGACTTTCTGCAGCCACTGATCACCCACCATCGGTTCATCTCTTTCTGCCTCTACTGTGGAGCTGTGGTCGGCTTTGTACTCACTCTCATCAAGAAGCACTACCTCCAACAGTTCACACTTGTGAGTACACTTTCTCCACACAACTCAGGCGTTATCATCGTCTATTCCCTCTTCTCTTACTGTGACACTCTCACTCCTCTCTCTCACTCCTCTCGCTCTCACTCCTCTCTCTCTCTCTCACTCCTCTCTCTCTCACTCCTCTCTCTCTCTCACTCACGCACTCTTGTCTCTCCTCTCTTTTCTATCTCTTTCACACACTTCTATCTCTCACAGACATTCGCCTATCTCTCCCTCTCTCACTCTTCTCAATCCTCTCCTTCTCTCACTCTTCTCTCTCTATCTT
This sequence comes from Coelogynopora nodosa, assembly GCA_034780555.1. Lineage (NCBI taxonomy): Eukaryota > Metazoa > Platyhelminthes > Proseriata > Coelogynoporidae > Coelogynopora > Coelogynopora nodosa. The sequence goes on along the minus strand of JAUZND010024118.1, from coordinate 11,866 downwards.
CCTCTCTCACTCTTTCACTCTTCTCTCTCCCTTTCAGTTTCTCTTCCTCTTTCTCTCACTCTTCTCCTTGTCTCTTTCACACACTTCTATCTCTCACAGACATTCGCCTCTCTCTCTCCTCACCCTCTCTCACTCTTCTCTCTCTATCTTCCTCTCTCACTCACTCTTCTCTCTCCCTTTCAGTTTCTCTTCCTCTTTCTCTCACTCTTCTCCTTGTCTCTTTCACTCTTCTGTCACTTACTGATTTCACTCTTCTCTATCATTATTAAATATTGCATTGTCAGAGATTGCGGAATTTAATAGTTTTTTTTCAACCATTGCATTATATTTTTTTGAGCAACCATTACGCGAAAGAATTTAGAGTAAATTATTTATTTTACAATCTGCTCGATGTCAGAAAGTCAGTCGATCTCACATTTCTCCAACCTTGATACCAAGGTGACCACACCCTTCTCACACAACTCCACCCATCCCGCGAACATTGAAACCCTCCTCCAACAATGAAAGCTACCAACGCTACAATATCATGTTCCCACCGTCTAGAAAGGAGAGAGAGAGTGAGCACTGATGCTCTTCATCGATCTGTTCTTTCGTCTGGAGACTCTTTGCTCACATCTGTCGCACTCGGTGAGCGAGTAACCATGGTAACATAAGTTAGGATTCACTTCGAGTTCTGACGACTTTCTCTCTCTCTCTCTCTCTCTCTTTCCCTTTTCTGTCGTTTATCCTTTTAAAATAATCATGTTTTCATTATATTATAAAGAATAATCGGCTGGTTTTATCTTCTGTAATTAAAGACCGGATGGTGTCAAACTTTTTTATTTTATTTCTTCCTCTTTATCGCTAACAAATACGTTTCCTCAATTCTCTTTTTAAAAGCAAAATATTTTCAAAAATTATTAAGGCTGCTATCAATGTCCCTGAAAATGTGTTTAAAAGGCAGTGTGATCTGGAGAGAGAACCAGCATGTGTTAATTGAAAACGATACACAGTTTTTGTTTCCATGTATACTCTGCTCGCTATTGGTGTTTAACTCACGCATGTGTATTTGACCGTTTATCCGGAACTGGAACGTTGAAACCACATTTCCATTGAGTGAAATTCAGATTTTAAAGAAATATTTTATTAAAGAATGTAATACTTTTCAGGTATAACCCCCCACTCTCCCTCCCCACCATTTCATCTTTCTTAGAAATTACATTGAAATACTTGTCAATGTAATAGGTATTATGTAATATGTATAGGTATGGAATAAATCAGAATTTATTTCCCACGAAAAAATGTTTTCCGATACCTATAGTAGATACCAGTAGATATTTGTCCACCAAAACCATAACTTATGAACTGATATGTTCTGAAGTCATACGTTCCAATTGGTGGGCATTCCCGTAAATTAATTAATGCAACCCAATAATATGGTGTAATTATATTATTAAATTATTATTAAATTAAATAATTATAATATGCCAATTCTAAGTAGTAAGATAGTAATTATGACTAAAATGATTTGACTGTATTTTACAATAATTTGTCATTACTACTGCAAGACTGGGCCAATTCAGAATAGATGTCCTCCAAAGGGGGTTGCTTCTAGCTTGTCGATTATATAGTAAGTATGTACAATATGCTCATGTTGGCAAATTCTGTCCAAAATCTGTTCTGTGTATGTTTTTCTCAGTTGATGGTAACAGGTTGGCAGTATGCTGGGAACACTTTTTAAAGGACGGTTTTTGTGTTAAGTGACGTTTTTTACTCTTCTAAGCATATATTGATCGATGTCATGAATCCGTTCATAATTGCGTAATTTACCGTGAGAGATTCGTCACAAAATTTAGTCGCCGGTAATTTTTCAAGGGACGTAAAAGTGATTATATCTCCATTTCTGGTTGAAGTATCCAAATATTTCAATATATGTATCAATGTATACCTCTTGATAGACTTAATAGAAACCTATAAACTACACAAATGTTATCAGTTTGGTTGGGTACACAATCAGTGAATGTAGTTGAATTGTGTGAACTTTTAAATGGTCCTCCTGAAAACCCAAGAACTTTCACTTACACACCCTTTCGGCAAAACTCCGGCGACTTATGCAGGAATTTATATCGTATAAATAGTCTCACGTTTTCAACAGATAATGTTCTACTCGGTTGGAAATGGTTTTAATATAAGTCTTGCGTTTATGCATTTTAAAACAATTTTCTGGAAAATGAAGTGTTTTTATATCAATATTTAATAAGAAATCCCCCCCCCCGCCTCTTATAGTAGAGTTTTTAAAGAAAATATTTTTGTTTCGTACGGGTTTTAATTGTAGTTTTTGTGGCAAACTTTGCTGCAAGTAAGTCCGGATTATCTAGACTTGCTATACACGTCATATTCCCTATTGTGAAGTTTGAAGAGTCCGTCAAAAGCTTAGCTGAGTGTTGTGAAACAGATGCCTTTTGTTGTCGCCAAGTTGGGTTCATAGTTTTGTCTATCAGTTTTGCAAGGATACAGTCTCAATAAATCGTTCATTGAAACATCTGATTTGCGGGATGATTTCGGAGAGGTTTGTCATGCTAATAAATATGCAGGAAGTATATTAAGAATAATTAAATATAAATAATACAAAAATATACATTTTTGATAAAATTTAAACTAAAATGCGAACTAAAAACTCATCTTCTACCATCGCTACTAAAACCAATGTGTTTCGTTATTTTGTAGCGCAATTTTTGCTGATTCTAGCCTGCTATATCCTTTTTGGGTATTTTGAGCAATGATTCTATTATTTTATTTGTTTTGGTAACAGTAATATTGTGTTGAACAGAACTAATTATAACGTCATGTTTGATAACAGGCAATTTCACTCACATACATTATACTAGCTATAGGTGCAGCATAATTTAAAAACTTCAAAAAAGAGCCACAACAAGCGTGTTAGCTTTAAATTGTGAAATGTCATTAATCCGTCGGTTAGCGATTTGTGTACTTTAGTGACTGTTTAGTAACCTCTCTCTTACCGTCCCGTGCACCATCCACATGTTCCCCAGTTCTCCACAACGACCACAGCCCCTGTCACTGTTAAATGTAAACAGTTGTATTGTTTACTTTATGCCTGGATTTTCGGCCATTGTGCGTTTTCATTTGGAAAAAGAGAGAGAGAGAGTAAAAAGCTTTTCTTTTCTTTTATTTTCTTTTATTACAGACAGACAGACGTCAACACTTTTTTTGATTCAAAAATAACATTTTAATGGATCTGTTTGTTTTTCTCTTTCAGTTTGGCTGGACTCACGTGACCTTGCTCATCATTGTGACGTCATCTCACTGCATCATGAAAAACATTTTCAATGGGATCATCTGGTGGGTGCGGTGTGCAAGTGGGAGTTTACACTACATGTCTATTAATAGTGGCTTAACTAATCGATATAATACGAGTATGTGTATGTATATACATTCATGACAAATGCAGCAGGTGTTCCTTTCGGGTGAACAGATACAGCGCCCGCCGACTCCACACTTCCAGTGGAATTTGTTACTTTTTCATTTCATTATTTGAATTGCATTGAGTATATACAGTATATATACCAACCTTTAGAACAAACTGTCATTCTTTTAAGTTTTGTAGCGCTAAAACTTACCAGGAAGCGACGGGAGAGCAAATTTACCTCACTTTATTCTTTGGTGCTCTTCCTATACCAAAATCTGGGAAACTTCCTCCCCTCCCCACCCCTAGGTTTAGCTAGGGGAAGGGGTAGAAAGAAGGGGCAGGTCAAATTTCTAATTTTGCACCATTGAAAAAATTGGGCCATTATTGTTTATTAAAAGTTGCGGCAAATTTATAGTTATGGTCGTGTATGTGACGTAGGTAGATATTATTTATTAATCTTCGCACACTCTATGAACAAAATACATACCGACAATGCCTTGACAGTATTTAGCCTATTTCAGTTGATGGTATATTGCTTCCTTTGTAAAAATGCGCACGTGTATTTATTATTACAAGAGCAAGTTTGAGAATGAATAATACATATTCCGAAGAACATTAGCGTTGTCAAATTCAATTAATACATTTAATAACTACAAATGAATGAATAGCTTATTATTTTTTTATTATTTAATTAATTTTTAAAAACATATTACATCAACCGAATGACCGTATAGGGAAAACCGTGGCAGCTGCAGAAAATGTAATGAAAGTCGGTTAAATCGTACTGGAGAGCTTTATTCATCGGAAAAGTGAGTGTTGAAATTCACATTTTTCTCCCTTAAGTCATACGCGTCTTTTCAAGTGATGAAATAAGTATTAATTAATTTATGTCTTCAGTCTTTCGATCCTGTTCTACCGACGACGATCCTGATATTCGCCGATTCTCTCACTTGCTTCTCCATTCTGATTCTTTCATTCACATGCAAATTAATTGATTCCTTTCCCGCCAGCGGCAGTAAACTTATAGTATGCAGTGCATATTATTCGCTGCTACGAGTCTGTTCCAACACGATCCATCTCTCTGTCGTCTCTACCACCTCATGATCGCCCTACCTCCTGTAAACATTCCTATAATATATAGCAGCTCGCGGCATTATCTCCCCTGTTGTATTATCCCTGCATTTCACTATCAGCAAACAGGCATTAAATGTAGACTCTCTCTCTCCCCTCTCTCTCTTTCTTTCCCTCTCTATCTGTCTCTATAGACTCAATATGAAATGTACTTTAAGAGTTAGTTCAGTGTATTGATCGTCTTCATTCTATCTCACAGCTGCTACTGTCGTGATCAGGTGACGTCTATTAGTGTAGGGGTGCATAATGTTGAGATCATATTAAATGATTAGTATCTGTTGTTGCGGTTTCTCCTTTCGAATCATAGACACCGAGCGGAGAGAGAGAGAAAGAGACACTTTTAAGAGATTATTTCGGAGGTTTTTCTAAATTGTTATTTTGTATTAACTTGTAGGTTACTATTAACCAAAAGTATTCTAAATTAGTAATTGTAAAGTTATTCGATGTTATTTCAAAACTTAATCTTGTTCTTCTTACCGTAGAACGGGCGATTAAACGGTTAAGGTAATTCCGATTTCATTTAAATCTAAGACTTTATATTCGAGCATTGCTCCAGTTGATTTTATTAATTTTATTAAACGTTAGTTAGGCTTCTTAAAGTTATGCTAAACTGTCATTAGTTGCTGGCTCTTGTATGTTGAACTGCTGTGTGTATTCTGACTTGGCTCAAGCCGGATTGCAACAGTTGTTGTACACCGGCAGGCCAATATTTGGGAGCATATTAAAAAAAAACCGGTTGTAGAGAACAATTTAACATGCGGTGCCACCAAATCGGAATTTCTAGAAAATGTGTCAAAATTTCACCTTTTTTTACCGGATATCGGGATTTCAGACAATTTGCAGCTTCTACAGGTTTCATACATAACAGAACGTTAAATTTCGCGCTCCGCTTTTTTTGTGTCTATATTTTGTTGTAATTTCAGGAAGACACATAGCACGTTTTGTATAGAAAGATATATATATATATAGTCGGGACAAATTATGAATAAAGGCTGGATTCAAAATTTTCGAATGAGGTGGCAATCATGCAATTAATATATAATATTCTTCGTGCAATTCTTCGTACAACATCCCGCGTTATCATTGTGTATCTTTTCAGGTTCATTCAATTAGCTCAATAATAATAATTTATTAAAACAGCTTGAGTTGTTGTCACTGTGAATAATCGTGGCATCTCCTGATTGGTTAACATTATAGTACCTATGATCAGTATATATATATATTACATAAAATGCAGATATCATCACAGTGAAACGAACAATGCAGTATAATCTTCTCTAATTATGGATTATGTTTATCAACTGCATTTTCACCGCGTCTGTCGGTGCCTATTTTACTTTGTCTGATGAGTCAGTCACCCCTTCTCAACATTGGTATTGCGCTATAGAGTGACGTGACAATTGAAATCGATGATTTGAGTATTGTTCAACATGAGCACGCCAAGAGAGATGTACGTATTGTATGCAAGGGTCGTCACTGTGCATTGGCTCTGTTGGTCAGTGAGAGGCTCTATTCTGTCGAGATATTGACGGTGTACTTCCGAAGTATTCTTCCGTTGATAGGATTGCCTTAAAAATTGAAAGTATTACCATTATCATAGAGTAAGAAATAGATATAGATTTCATTCTTATTGATTTCCTATACATTGCGTCATACATTTTCGTCAATAGAATCGTGTTATTTTAATAAATTTAGTGTAAATGGGGAACAAAATAGTAGTGTTAAATTGGTTTTAAAAGTTAATATATATATTCATACAATTTTAACATGCGTAAGTTGTCGATAATATATAATGTATTGCCTGCATGTCTAAAACTATTTTACTACTTGAACAATTTTACTGCTATCAGTTTTTTAATCATTATTTTACAAAAGCTTTCGGGTAACAAGTTAGTTGTATTGAACTGCAAAAGATCATTATAAGAGTCAAATCTCTATCTATTTCTTACTCTATGGTGCATACTATAAATACATATACGGGGCGGCGTCTTTTGTTAATTGGTATTATAGAAGAAAATACTTCGACATGAAGTCAGAAGACTAGTGTCGCTGGTATAATATTATATCTCAAACGTAATCTTTTGTCTAATTTTTCATGATATTAAAAGCGATGCTAGTCCTGTTCCTGCATTCTAACTTCCATAAACGCTTCTAAGTACAACTTGGTGGAATTCCTTCATTATTTTTTCACTTTTGGTATTGGTCTCTTGTTGGCTGGTTTTATTGAGTTTTTCTAGGAAGTTATACTCTTGTTTTTTCCAGTTATAGAATTTCCTCTCCTTTGTATTTTGTGTATCGTTTTTATCGGTTTTCTTTGTCATATAGTCACCCTTTCTTAAAATTTTATTTCTAATTTATCCGTTTTCTTTCTATCTGGTGAGCTGATTTTGTTCTAAGTAATATTTTTAATTGCTATTTGAAATTCGCTTAATAAATGAATTGCGGCTTTTCTTCCAATAGAGTAGGTAGAATCAGATGAAGATAAAGATCGTGATATGTGGTAAAGAATGTGATCGTGGTAAAGAATGTTCTATTCAGCTGCAGGCTAGAAGTACAATGTCGATAAACTGAACCTAGAGTCGCGTGTACATGCCAGTCTCAGGGGTTCAGTAGACTGGTTCTCCTACCATCTCTATTCAGCTGCAGTTCTTTGGGACAAACATGTTACCATGAACAAGGGGTTGCAATCCTTTTGGATGATATATTTTGGCTATATCATTGGATTATATACTCTTCTTTCTCTCGACTGTATTATATAGTCGACTTTTTTATTGCGTTTAATTAGATTTGGCTTTCTTTTCTCCCTCTTTATAGTTGTGGTACCACAGGGAGCAGTTGTACTGGTTTGGCTCTCAGGCTGCCTGAAAGCCGCGGAGTTTTTTTAGTCCTAAATCCAAGACTGATTTTGATCAACTTTCATCCTCCTTTGTATATTCTAGACCAACCTACGCTAAATATGTGCTTTTTATATTTTTGTCACGAATCCTGCTATGGATTCTTGATTTTCTTTTTTAACACTGCCTATTAAAATTATGTAGTTGTAGTTTGCTCTACATTACCGTAACCTACTGTTTTGTCCAACTCTGCGCATATTGTCGGTATAGTTTACTTGATTAATATTGATTTCATAGATTGATTGATTACGTTGATTGACAGCGACAACTGTAGAATAGTATTTACTGATTTTTTATTGGGTACATCAACAATAATTGTTCATGTAATTAATCCATAATTACTATGGAAGTAATTTATAGTTCATTTACACTTGTGCATGGATATCAGAACCATCGACCTTTGGTGGAATTCCGGTCGAGATCTGATAAAACAGATAATGATCATATTATGATATTATATAGCTTTTTAACTAAAGATCAAATTATATAAATAATATCAATTTAATGTTATCAATAAAATTATGTATTATAATATATTCGTGATGTTTAATATTATACAATTGTTTACACAGATATCTTGCTGTTTATTGCTGCAATTAGAAATATCCTTATATACTCGTAAATTACTTTTATAGTTTGTAATAGATATATCGATTATATACGTTGAAATAGTAGTATCTATTTTGCCGCATAAAGGGATAGTCAAGTCTCGATAAATACAGATAGCCGATAGAATCGCTTATGTTGCTCTAACGATTCTATTCAATTGTCCAAGTCAGTCCAGTCCGTAGAAATATAGATCGATACCAACAGTAGAGATGCAGACGATTGAATTGTTACTTACGGCATAAGACTGAATATCAAGTCATAGGCGCTGACGACTGCTTTGTTGGGATATCCAGTGGAAAATGAACAACTTCATAAGAACACAAAAGTATTCTTTTATACATGTTTCGTTAAATTTTGGCTATAAATATAGTGCCGGAATTTTAATAGTTTAAAAGTTCACAGTTATTTATAAATGAAGTCAAAAAGTTCCGCAGATATTACCCCTTCCACCCCGCTGCAGGTTCCTGGTGCCTGTCTCGATGATCATCTGCAATGACATCATGGCCTACATGTTCGGCTTCTTCTTCGGCAAGACCCCGCTGATCAAGCTCTCGCCCAAGAAGACCTGGGAGGGCTTCATCGGGGGCGGCCTCTCCACCGTCATCTTCTCGGTGCTCATCTCCCTGCTGCTCATCCGCTCGGACTACTTCGTCTGCCCCATTGAGTACGACGACGTGAAGGGGGCACTGTCGATGGAGTGTGTGCGCAATCCGGTCTTTCAGCCGGTGGACATCCCGCTGCCCAGCTGGATGGTGAGTGACGCTACGCTGTCTGTTGCTCATTGGCTGGTTTGATCGGCCAATCGGTGGCCGAGTTTCACTGGATTGTTTTACTGTTTTCATATTTTGTTGTTAGATGTATAATATATACTAAGCTTGTTTGCCATCACCTTAATATTGATTTTTTAACATTAACAGCAAAAATCAATATTAAGGTGATGGCAAACAAGCCTAGTAGTATTATATATTATACATCTAATTAATATTGATTTTTGTTGTTAGATGTATAATAACCGGGCACAAAAACCCGGCATTCTCTAATGCATTTTTATTTTATATTGTGAAATTATCTATTGATTTCTTTTGTAAAATTGCCTCCTGGAAATTACTGCATATTTAAAAACGTATAAAATTATAAACTTCAAGATATAAGTACGAGAGAAGAGCTGCTCTCAAAAGAAATGATACACTGTACCAAGTTCCTCTGGTGTGTTTTATAAATCTATTTCTGGTGACGCTTGTCTGTATCGCTTGTAAATTATGTTATATGTACATTTAAAATTACACACCATTTTAACCATTGCTCAGAGCCGAATAACTTGTTTTCTGACAACTCCACCACACCTGGCTAGAGTTCTTACAGAGTGTTTTCACTCTAATGTTTGTTAGCCAAGCCTAGCCCTGTCTGCCTAGTGTAGCAACAAATATGAACTTGAAGAGAAAGAGACCTACTAACTTCAGAGAGCAACTGCACAGGTCTACTGTACCTCGGAGGTTTGTCTGATTACTGAACCTAGCGACGTGTGTAATCTGTAGAGAGGGAGAACATCTCACGAGGGAAACGCCTATATGTACTCGAAATCATTTGTAGCTTGAGAAGGGATTTGTTGTAGAACTTTACTCTTCTAATACTAATACCTACGAGCATTCATTTATTTAGTCATTTTTAATATCTCGTATTTTTTCCACCTGTCCTTACAGTGAAATATTCACTTCATTTGTGTTTTCTTTCTAACACTTTGAAAAATCATTTTATTGGCAATTTTGCAGTTTACTCTGATGATTTAATAAATGATTGTTTGTGCCTATAATGAAATTAATTTAGTTTTTCAGATGACACTAAATAAGATAATCTGACAAGCATTGGCCTTGTAGACGAGATGGGCATTCTTTGTCGCATAGATAAGCACCTTGGTTGCAGATAAAGTATTTCGGTCGCCACCATACCAGCCCAGCAGTTTGTCTCAGGGGCAAATTCCTGTTTGTTTATGTCTTATATAATAACGATGATAACAGTGGTACTTATGTTCACATAGGGACTATATAGTTGCTGCTTTTCAATGAATTTTCTTAAAGTTTTAAGTTGTACATTAATGTGTAATTTCTTATCACTTATCAACAAAATAGCATTTTTTATGAATATTATATATACATAGTATTTACTCATACACAAAGGGTTTTCTAATGAAAGGCTAAAATTTGTAACAAAAGTTTTCTTTTCTACTAGAAATGATGGACCGTTATTTGTTTCTATTAAAACTGATTTATATATATAACTGGATTTGTTGCTTTTATTTTCCACCGTGTTCAATTTACTATAGGGAGTTTGTTTCCGGCATTATTTTTAATTGAAAAAAGACAGCTTCCAATCATGTGGAGATATCTCATCACCACTTCAACTATAATATTCAAACACTGATTGATGGAACAGGAGGGGGGGGGGAAGAGCCAAAAGTCAGAAGTATGTTCACCAATCATCTGACATCGATTAGTTCCGATCACAGGTTGTTATAATGCACCAATATTGCTGTGAGTTCTGTTCTTCTCACTCTCTTCTCTTCCACAACAGCAGAGGAGGAAGACGTCTTAATCGACATGTGTTTCGCATTGATTGATTGATTAATCGAGCTCTTTCGTCGAATCTCGGGTGTGAGGGTGGGGGGGGACCGTTTCGTATCAACTGAAGTTGTTGTAGGGAACGTTTTATGAGAGCAAATTTATCGGTCTCAAGTTCATTTTGTTCCTCTGCCACATTTAGAAGAACCTCTAGTTTTTTTGGTGTTAATTAATTCGTTAATATAAAAAAAATTAAAAAGGAAACAGACGACCTTTCCACAAATAATTTTTTTCGAAATAACCGCTTATATACAATACTAGACATTCGAAACATATATTATATCCTTTTTATTAGTGATAATTCTACTCTTTTATTTTTAGAAACAATTTGTGTCAAATGTAATGAAATACAATTCAGTGTACCACTCAATAAGAACAAAGGCAATTCTTTCACTTCTTTCAATATGTCGTTAATTTTCTCTTCAAAACTATATTTAATACCGCTCAAAAACACTGCATTTCGTTTCAACTTCATCGAACCAGTTAATATTCCATTCTATAAGTAAGCTATGTATATCTATATATAGATAAGTCCAGATTGCAGAGATGGAGGGACGTGGTTGTAGATCGCCGTAGTGAATGAACGGAACTGACTCCATAATAGAGGACGTTTGCTATTTATAGGTTGCTTTACTGCCACTCTGTAGTGTATAATAGCATTATGTGCCACCCAGTATGTAGTCTGTCATTTGGTCGGATGGTTTCAGATAGGTTTGAATTAAATACCGATCTATACTATTAAATATTATGAAGTTAAAGTATATTAAAATCCTCCAGAATAGAGCTATCTAACTGTCTGAATCGGAATAAGATGAATCGTTTAGTTGGCATTTATAATGTGGTAACGTTGTGCTCTCGACTGCATCAATCTTGGAACACTTGACAACTATATAAGTGCGTAGATTGTGTTACACAAGTCAGGGAGGTTATCTAAGTATTCGTAGACTTTGGAGGGAGGGGGGGTGACCGTCTGCAACATTCTTCTAAGCTGTTTGAGAACGTCAGTTAATTAATAGTCACGGATATGACATGTCCATTCGGAATATCATTTATATACCGACTCCTTTGTAATCAATATTACGATATCAAACATTTCGTTGACATAAATCGGTTGGGACTATTTGTGTTCTCTAGGGTCTGGTTATGCATCCCCTCCTCCTCCTCCCCCCCCCCCCCCATAGTTCATGGTCCCCTTTGAGAGTATCACC